>JAANYP010002437.1:0-87054 GCA_020465985.1 Centrapalus pauciflorus | reverse complement strand
CTTCTTGAGGTGTTTGGACTTCTTGGGAGACTTTTGCTTTCTTTCTTTTATCCATTTCTTTATCATGGATACCCTGCAGCCTTTCTATGCTCATGGACTGAGCCATCTTCTTTGGAATACCGGCTGCAAAGGCAAAGTTAATAAAAAATCTTCTATGTTCAGCTTTAGAGTGCCCTGTTGGCAACTTCCTCTTCTTCTCTCCTTGTTTAACCACAAACCCCTTTAGGTAATCACCTAAGGTTTCATCATCATCCATTGGGGGCTGGGTTTGCTGATCTAATTCTTGATCCTGTTCCTCTGCTAACTTTTTGGCAATTTCAGCATCAAAGGCAATCTGGGCTTCTCTGGAAGAAAACTTGTGCTTTGGAGACTCAATTAAGATGCCCTTGCCCTTATCTTTTGTAGCTTGGACTGTACTGACTGGAGCTTGAACACCTTCCCTTATAACAACTCTAGTTGCTTTTGAGGAAGCAGCTTGAGTTTCTAGGCTAACAACTTGAGAAGCTGTTGGGACTGTTAGCCTAGACGGTGGAATTGTTGCGGCTGCTTGGACTGATGCTGTTGGAGCTGCTTGGACTGATTCAGGAACCTCCTGATTCTCCCCCTTTTTGGAAGCATTGGTTTGGTCAGGAGGACCTACAACCTTTGCCCCTTGGGTTTGAATCAAACGCTCTAATTGAATGATCTTATTTCCACAAAGGGTAAACCCCTTATGGAGATAATCCATTCTCTGATTTTGAGCCACTTCTGATTGCTTTAGGGCCATAATTTGTGCACCCTGTGCAGCAATGATGGACTTTTGGTATTCCAACATAGCTACAACAGGTTTCATCTTAGGATCCGTCAAAAGCATAAGTTGCAGACTAGCCTCAAGATCAGAAAACACCTGTGGTGCTTGTGATCTATCACTGGCATGAATACCAGAAGTAGAAACCTCTGGGCCCCTCTGTTCTTGGTTCTGGGGACTTCCAGCTTGTGTTTGCACACTTGCTGTTGCCATGGGCGTGGTGTTACTGATGTTTGCCCTGTCCTGTGCCTCTTGTGCAGAGACAGCAGTAGTGCCAGCCACAGAACCCATATGAACAGTCTCTGGAGAGATGTTCACCTCCTGAGTGAGGATGGGAGTGACCTCAATGTGTTCCCTTTGGATATTTTGTGCAGAAGTGTCCTCCTGCACAGGGATATATGGCTCTTGTCTGAGGGCTGAGGAGGAAGGAGCTCCTGGTCCTCTTTTCCTTTTATATAGAAATTTTAGTGGGGGTGATGGCTGTACAAAAGGATCAGAAGGAATTTGTGTATCATGAGGAGTGGGTTGGGGTCCTGGGGTTGAAGCAGTAATGATAGGTTAAGCCTGCTCAGGACCCTCTCCTCTGTTTCTTGGGATGATGTTCATCATTGCAGAAGGCAATGGAACATCTACACTCAAAAAATTGGCACTTTGTTTTAAAAGCCTTTTGATAGAAGATAGTGAGTGCCTATGGGAAATATGTATCCTCTTATGTAAATGAGAAGTAGTGCAGGGGTGTGCAATGATTTCTGCCAAAAATCTGGGATACATTAAAAACTTCCCATTCTTTAGGGAATGATGCCTTAACATCCCCTGAAAAATCATGTTTGAAAAATTGAACTGTTGGCCTGTTGAAAAGCACACTAAGGCAATGGCAATGTTAGAAGAAAATTCTGACCAACCAGTTCTTTTGGGGCTCATACACTGCTGAATAATATGTACAAGATATTTCCATTTAGGAGAAAAATGTGCTTTCAAGAAAGTAAATGAATCAGCAGGACCCCTATAACCTATATTATAAAGACCAGTATGTAAAGCGTTAAGGGTTAGGTCTGTTATACCTGTGGCATCTTGAAGATGCAAATGGTGCCGAATGGATTCCTCAGTGATGGTGATGGGAGTGCCATCAATTTTGGATAGTATAGAGGGAATTCCATTGATGGTTTGAAAAGTGGCATGGTTCCAGAACTGTTCGATATGCGATATGTATATGGTGGGATTGATATTGAAGGCATGGTTGATATGGGAGTGTCTTAGGAAATCCAGCATATCATGGAACGGCTGAAGTTCAGAGTGTTTGAGAGAGTATGGAAGGCAGTTTTGTTCTTTGACAAACTCCATTGAAGATTGTACGGAGATTTTAGGGTTGCAAAGAAGATTGTGTGAATCGTTCAGAGAGAAAAAGGAGGGCCGTGGAAGGAAAACTTTGTAACTGGTAGTTACAACTGAACGAAACTGGGACCTTTAAAGGTTTTGAAAAAGGTTGGGTCCCGCGCACACACATTTATAAATTACCTAAATACCCTGCACACTTTGACAGATCAAGTGAATAACTAACAGTCCGAGAAAATGAACTAGCAGCTTGAGAAAATACTCAAGCTGTTAGTTGAAAATTATGCATCTTTTTAATGAAACAGTGACTCCCCCTTAAATAAGCATACGAATTAGATAATAATGAAAACAAATTAATCCATGTTTACCATACCAATATTTGATACCAGGAAAGTGAACCTTCCTACATCAAAAGGTTTTGTAAATAGATCAGCCAACTGATCATCAGTATGTATTTTGGTAACTTGGATTAATTTCTTCTCATTACAGTCCCTTATGAAATGAAATCTGATGTCTATATGCTTGGTTTTTGGGAATTTCACTGGATTTTGCACAATGCTGATTGCACTTGAATTGTCAATGTAGATAGGAGTGGATAAGAAATTCATACCATAGTCTTTCAGCTGATTTTGAATCCACATTACCTGGGAGCAGCAGCTTGCAGCTGCCACATATTCTGCTTCAGTGGATGATGTGGACACAGTTGTCTGCTTTTTGCATTGCCAAGAGACCAGTCTTGCTCCTAAGTATTGACATCCACCAGTTGTGGATTTTCTGTCAATGTTGCAACCACCATAGTCACTGTCAGAATAAGCAGTTAGTTCAAGGGGAGAGTCTTTAGGATACCATAGGCCTAAGTGTGGTTGGCCTTTGAGATATCTAAAGATTCTCTTAACAACAACCAAGTGAGAATCCTTTGGAGAGCATTGAAACCTAGCACACACACAGACAGCAAACATTATATCAGGTCTAGAAGATGTTAGATACATAAGTGATCCTATAAGAGATCTGTATAAATGTATGTCCACATCTATGCCATCTTTGTCTGTATGGAGCTGCTTGTGAGGATCCATTGGAGTGCTTGCAACCTTTGTGTCTTGATACCCAAACTTTTCTAGTATGTCTTTCACATACTTTGATTGACTTATGAAAAGTCCACTGGGCTTCTGCTTGACTTGTAATCCCAGAAAGAAAGTGAGTTCTCCCATTGAACTCATTTGAAACTTTTTGTGCATTAAAGCTTCAAACTCTTTGCACAGATAGTCATTGGTTGAGCCAAAGATGATGTCATCAACATAGATTTGGACAAGCAGAATCTCAGCTTTGATAGACTTAGTGAAAAGTGTTTTGTCCAGAGTGCCTCTCTTGAACCCATTCTGTAGAAGGTATGATGACAGAGTGTCATACCATGCTCTGGGGGCTTGATAGAGACCATAGAGAGCCTTGTCTAGCTTGTAGACCCTGTCTGGATACTTGTAGTCCTCAAAACCAGGAGGTTGACACACATAGACCTCTTCTTTAATTGTCCCATATAGAAAAGCAGATTTCAGATCCATTTGATACACTTTAAAACCTTTGAAGCTTGCATAGGCCAAGAATAGTCTGATGGTTTCAATTCTTGCCACTGGGGCAAATACATCATCATAATCTATGCCTTCTTCTTGAGTGTACCCTTGTGCTACTAGCCTTTCTTTATTCTTGATGACTATCCCTCTCTCATCTTTCTTGTTTCTGAACACCCATCTTGTACCAATTGCTCTCTTACCTTTAGGAAGATCCACCAGAGTCCATACATTCTGAATCTTGAACTGTAGAAGCTCTTCTTGCATTGCCTCAATCCAGGATGAATCTTTTAATGCTTCTGATGCCTTTTTAGGTTCTAGTTGAGACATGAAACAGGCATTCTTAAAGGCAGCTAGACTGAATTCAGGAACTGCTTGTTCAACAGCATCAGTCTCATTTTGAACCAGTTTCCTTGTTTGTACAGGAGTGCTTGGATCACCCAGTATTTGATTGAGAGGATGATACTTGTGAACTCTTAGTGTAGGCTCTCTCTCTGTCTGAAAAGAGGATCCAAGATTTGTGTCATCTCCATCAGGACCAGTGAATGATTCAGCTTCTGGAACAGCTTGACTTGAATCTGGGACTGTTTCCCTTTGTGTTGGAGCTGTTCTCTCAGGACTTGGGAGTGGCACTTCAGTGTCTGGATTTGTAACATGTTGAGCATTTAGAACCCCTGGAGGGTCACATGACAGAAGTGGTATAGTGATATAGTCATCCCAATTTGTTAGATCTGCAGCAGTTTGAAACTTTGTGCCAACAGCTTGAGAATTTTTATTGGCAGCATGAGAGTTTGTGTTGACAGCTTCAAACTTGTTTGCATTAGTGTCTGCAGGATACTCAACAAAGCTCAGAGAATTTGTTAGTGAATCTAGATCAAACAACCAGCCAAGACCAGTGCCTTTGACATTTGCAGTATTTTCATTAAATTCAACATTGGCACTTTCTTCAATGGTTTTAGACACACTGTTGTATACTCTATAGGCTTTGCTTTGACTTGAGTATCCTACAAAGAATCCTTCTTCAGCCTTACTTTCAAACTTCCCTAAGTGAGTCTTAGTGTGAAGAATAGTACATGGGCATCCAAAAGGCTTGAAGAAAGCTATTAGGGGACTTCTGTTATGGAATAACTCATAGGGAGTTTTCCCTTGAGATTGAACAACCTGAACCCTATTCAGAACATAACAGGCTGTATTAACAACTTCTGCCCAGAAAGTCATTGGCAGTTTTGAATCAGCTAGCATTGTTCTAGCAGCCTCAATTAATGTTCTGTTCTTTCTTTCAGCTACACCATTTTGCTGTGGTGTTCTTGGTGCACTATACTGTCTAGCAATACCTTTGGACTCACAGAAACTGGTTAGAATATGATTTTTAAATTCAGTTCCATTGTCTGATCTTATCACCTTAACTTTTGAGTTGGATTGATTTTCTATCTTAAGAATAAATGACTTAACTAGCTCAGCAGTTTCATCTTTAGTCCTAAGAAAGTAAACCCATGTAAATCTGGTGAAATCATCAACAATAACTAAACAGTAAGCCCTTTTATTCAAACTCAAAACAGATGTTGGACCAAATAGATCCATATGAATCAGCTGAAGAGCAGATGAGATTGAATTTACTTCTTTGACCTTATGAGAAGTCTTGTGTTGCTTGCCTTTAAGACATGCTACACAATGATCATCACATATGAACTCCTTTTGTGGTAAGCCTCTTACCAGATTCTTTTTTACTAAAACATTCATGGACTTGAAGTTCATGTGACACATCCTTCTATGCCAAAGAGCAGACTCATTGGATGATGCTTTGGATATCAAACAGCTTAAAGTATTTGATTTAGATAAAAGATCTGTGTCCAAACAGTAAACATTGTCCTTTCTTGGTGTTCTTAGTAAAACAAGATTTTCAGGAATTTTGAAATCTTTTGAAAGGACAATGCACTCAGAATCTGTAAACAGAACAATGTTTTGTTTGTCACAGATTTGAGAGACACTTAATAAATTGTACTTAAGCTGTTCAACATACAAAACATCATGGAATTTCATGTTGCCTGCATTAACAGTACCTTTACCTGTAACCTTACCTCCTTTTGAGTTGCCTCCAAATGCAACAAAACCTCCATCAAAGCCTTTGAAATTTGACAAGCACTCAGAATTGCCTGTCATGTGCCTAGAGCATCCACTGTCCAAATGCCATCTTGTTTTATGAGGTGACCTGTGGTTGCCCTGCACAAATAAAAGCTTAGTCAGTAGTGGAGTAAACCCAAACCAAATTGGTTTTGGGTTGGCCTTGTATATTGACATAACTAAACACTGTTTTTGACTTTTTATATTTTGTGAGATCTACTGATGGAGTTTTTGGAGAGTATTTAGTGATTATATGAGGTATCCAGGTATTTTGATCATCTTTTCTTCTAACAGTCTCAGATGATTCACTAGCAGTTCCAGATTGATGCTTAGCAGTTTGATCTGTGGTTTTAGTGCTAACAGCTTCAGAATTTGCACTAACAGCTTCAGAATTTGGCTTAGCAGTCTGATCTTTTGCATCAGCAGTTTGATCTGAGGATCTGTCCTTGACACACCATATTTGTTTAAAACTTGATTTAGGCTTTGCCAAAACTTGTTTTTGGTGTGTGGACTGTTTTTTATTAACTTTTGAAAGCCTGTGACAACTGTTTTCTTTGGAACTGATGTGGAAGGTTTCACCTTTGAAGTTTTTCCATGAGTAGGACTTGACTTTTTATGAATCACAGTCTGTTTTGCAACAGCTGGTTTATAAAAGCAGTCCTTGGCCAAGTGATTCTTCCTTCCACAGTGAAAACACCTTTTGACTATTTAAATTGGAGAACCAGATTTATTTGACAATATCTGGTTCTTGTTCCTCTGATTTCCCCTTACCTGCTGTTGTTTGGGAAACTTTTGAACACCATGCTTGTGACATGTGCAGATTGGAACATTTTTACCCCTTTTATTATTCTTTGAAGAAGATGCAATGTACAGTTAGAATGTACAGAAACTTGTGGAGCAGCATTGCATACACTCATCTTTTCTTTTCCTTTCTTACTGGGGGCTTGGATCTCTATGGGTGCACTCATTGTTTTGTGTTCTTTCTCAACTGCTATACACTCACAGTCTCTCTTTTGAATCTGATCTTCTTTTGATTCAGGACTATTATCAAGGATAGGATCTACAATAGTCATAGACTCATCTAGTGGTTCATTAACAAGTCTATCAGCAACCTCACTCATTGGATGAATGTATTTGTTGTTGTATGGAGGTGGAGTAGCCCTGTATCCTATGCCTTCTTTGGGATTAACCTGAGATTTTACCCTATCTTTAAATTGGACTTCCATTAGGTGTTCCAGCTTTTGATTTGCCAACTTGAAGTTACCTAGATCTATGTTGACAGATTCTAGTTTCTTATTACCCTCTAACACCTTTTGTTCAATCTCTTCTACCTTTTTATTTAGGGATTCTATTTTCTTATTTAGCTCCATTTTCTCCCACTCATGATATGTTCTATCATGTCCCATTTGAATCTCATTGTCCTTATAGTCATTGATCTGTTTTTCAAGATCTTCTATGGCTTGCATGTATTCATATCTCATTTCTTCCATCTTAGCTAGAGTTTTGCACATGCTCTCATTATGATCTCTGTACTTTTTAACCATATTTTTGCATGATTGAGAGCAGAGTTTAGAATTTACCTCAGCTGGTAGTTCAGTGGAAGAGACAGTTGATGTTTCTGCCATCAGAGCTTGATTTTGAAACTCTTCCTCTGTCTGATCACTCCAATCAAACACATTGTCTTCTTGGGAGACAAGTGCTGTTGATGATGATGTCTGATTGGGCTGTGGAGTCCTTGATGACTGTTGTCCTTGAGATCTACATTCTCTGGCAAAGTGACCAAGCTTATGACACTTGTAGCACTCAACTTTTGTCTTATCAAAGGCTGGTTTGCCTTCTGTTCTAGCTTGAAAGTTGGTCCTTCCAGTTCTTTTAAGAAACCTTTTGGCCCTCATGGTCAGCATTGCATGTTGACATTTTAAATCCATCTCTTCAAGATCATCTGGATGAATTTGTTCTAAATCTTCAGTATTTAGGGCAAACAGTCCATCATTAGCAACAAACGCCTCATAGTGAGCTTCAGTAGAGTTGCCATCACCACCTCTAATCTGTTTGATTAGACGAAGAACACAGACTGTTCTTAGGGTTTTATAACCTTAGAGGCTTATGAAAACTTAATCAACAAAGCAATTACAGACTCGAATATGCAGAAAAGTCCTATACAATAGAAAGACCTATTCTATGTATTTATATTGCTTCTTGATTTGTTTCCTTGAAGGACTATGACTTCTCTGATAGTAGATATGTTGGAATCTTTGTGTAGATATCTTTTCCTGAAAATCAGCACTTTCTGTTTATGAAACTGTTGAGTAGCTTGAATCACTTGACAGCATGAACAGAGCAGCTTGAGTTGATTTACCCTGGCAGCTTGAACTTTTACACTGGCAGCTCGAGATTCTTCAACTAACAGCATGAACTTTTGTATTTACATATAAACTCTACTAACAGTTTGAGAAGTCTAACTAACAGCTTGAACCTACTTAGACTATTTCCCAACAGAAGCCCACTGGACTCTTCATCAGCCAGTCAAAGTATGTGAATGATATTCTGGAAAAGTTTGGATACAAGGACACCAAGGTTGCTAGCACACTAATGGACAATCATAAACAGCTTGATGTAGATAAAGAAGGAGTAGATGTGGATATTCATTTGTACCGATCCTTGATAGGTTCACTGATGTATCTCACATCTTCTAGACCAGATATAATGTTTGCTGTTTGTGTTTGTGCCAGGTTCCTATGTGCCCCAAAGGACTCACATCTGTTTGCTGTTAAGAGAATCTTTAGATATCTAAAAGGTCAACCAAAATTAGGCCTATGGTATCCTAAGGACTCTCCTCTTGAACTAACAACATATTCTCACAGTGACTATGGAGGTTGCAACATAGACAGGAAATCAACAACTGGAGGATGTCAATATCTAGGAGCAAGACTAGTCTCTTGGCAGTGCAAAAAGCAAACCACAGTATCCACTTCATCCGCTGAGGTAGAATATATTGCAGCTGCCAGCTGTTGCTCTCGGGTTGTGTGGATTCAGAACCAACTAAGAGACTATGGTATGAACTTTCTATCTACTCCTATTTACATTGACAATTCAAGTGCAATCAGTATTGTACAAAGTCCAGTAAAGTTTCCCAAAACCAAGCACATAGATATTAGATTTCATTTTATAAGGGATTGTAATGAAAAGAAGTTAATTAATGTTACCAAAATTCATACTAATGATCAGTTAGCAGATCTTTTTACTAAACCTTTTGATGTAAGAAGATTCACCTTTCTGGTATCAAATATTGGTATGGTAAACATGGATTAATCTATCTTACATTACCATCCTTTATAATCTGTGAAAGATATTAACTATATGTGTTTAGTTAAGGGGGAGACACTATTTCATTCGATGCTGCTCAGTAAATAACTAACAGCTTGAGACTATTCTCAAGCTGCTAGTTCATTTTCTCGGACTGTTAGTTGTTCACTTGGTCTGTTAAGTTTGCAGGGCATTTCAGTCATTACTAAGGACGTTGTACGCGGGACTTGATATTTTTAATATCCAAACCCTTAAAAGTCCCAGTTTCGTTCGATTACAACTACCAGTTGCAAAATATCTCTCAGAGCCCTTTCATTCTCTCCCTGTGCGATTTTCAAATCTACAAGCCAAACCCTATCTTCTCTCGTTCTTGAGCACCAATGGAGTTTGTTAAAGATCACAACTGCCTCCCATACACCCTCAAACATGCTGAACTGCAACGCTTTCATGAAATGACGGATTTCCTTCGCAGTTCATCCATCAACTATGCTCTCACTATAAACCCCACTATATACGTATCTCACATAGAGCAATTCTGGAGTAAAGCCACTCTGAGGACACAAGATGAAATCACTTCTCTTGTTTCTACCATTGATGGTCATACCATCACCTTCTTAGAAGAATCTATTCGACAGCACTTGCATATGCAAGATGCTTCAGGTATAACAGATCTCTCTCTCACTGCTTTACATGAAGGTCTCTTTGAAATATGGTATAGGGGACCAACTTATTCTTTTACTTTCTTCAAAGCACACTTTGGCCCCAAATAGAAATACCTTGTACACATCATTCAACAATGTTTAAGCCCTAAAAGAACTGGTTGGTCTGAATTTTCTTGAAATATTGCCACTGCTATAGATTGCTTATCCACAGGCCAACAGTTCAATTTTTCAAATATGATTTTTCAAGGGATGTTGAGGCATCATGCCTTAAAGAATGGGAAATTTTTTATGTATCCTCTGTTTTGTTTGAAATAATTGCGAAATCTTGAAATAAAATAAAAATACATAAAAGGATATATGTTTACCATAGGCACTCTTTGCCATCTGTTAAAAGATTTTTGAAACAGAGTGCAAATGTTCTTTCTGTTGATGTCTCATTGCCTCAAGCAATGCAGACTATCTTTCCAGGAAACAGAGGAGAGGATCCTGAGCAGGCTCTGCCTCACATTACTGCTTCACCCCCAGGATCCCAACCCACTCCTCATGATACAGATATCCCCTCTGATCTTCTACCACACGTACCTCCCCAACCCCACCACTAAAAATATACACTAAAAAGAGACAATGGACTGCAGGTGCTCCTTCCTCCTCAGTCCAACACTCAGAGCCAGATATCGCTGTGCAAGAGGATACTCTTGCACAACATATCGAAAAGGCACCCACTGAGGACACTCCCACCCTCAATATGGAGGTGAACATCCCTTCTGAGGATGTTCATATGGGTTTTGTGGCTGGAACTACTAATGTCTCTGCACAAGGGGCACAGGACAGTTCCAACATACCTAAGACCACTTCCATGGCAACAGAGGATGTGCAAGCACCTTCTGGAAGTCCCCAGTACCAAGAAGAGGGCCCAGATGCTTCTAATACATCTGGTATTGGTGTCAGTGATAGATCTCAAATCCCTTTATCATTTGAAGATCTTGAGGCTAGTCTGCAACTCATGGCTTTGACGGATCCACAACTGAAACATGTTGTAGCTATTTTGGAACATTACAAGTCCACTATTGATGCACAGGGATCCCAATCATTGCACTACAATAGCTCTCAGCAGTCCAACAACAAAAGCTTGCCCAATTTCAGCTAGGGTTGAAGCTATATGGAAACAAAATTGTTCAACTTGAAAAGCAGATTCAAACCCTGTTGGCAATGGTTTTTGGTCCTTCTGATCAAACCAATGCATCCAAAAAGGAGGAGAATCAGGAGATCCCACTCTCAGTCCAAACAGCTTCAAGTTCACCTCTGGCAGCTTCAGCTTCTAGGCTAACAGTCCCAACAGTTTCTCAAACTATTAGTCCAGAAGCTCAAGTTGTTTCTCTTAAAAGGCCAGGAGGAGTGTCTATCAGAGAAAGAATTCAAGAACCATCCTTAGCAGTCCAAGCAACAGCAGTAGTTCAAGCAGCAGCTTCAGATAAAGGAAAGGGTATTCTGATTGAAACACCAAAGGTCAAATTTGTTTCAAAGGAAGCTCAAGTTGCTGCTGATGCTGAATTGGCCAAAAAGTTGGCAGAAGAACAAGACCAAATCCTTGATCAGCAAGCTCAAGCCTCTATGGGGTATGATGAAACCCTTGGAGACTACTAACGTGGATTTGTGGTCAAAGAAGGACAGAAGAAGAGGAAAAGGCCAACAGGGCCTTCAAAGGGTGAACATAGAAGATTTTTGATAAGCTATTCTGCAGGTGTTGGTGTTTCAAAAGTCATTGCACAATCATGGCCCAGAGAGAAACTCCAGGCCCTGTACGATAAATAAATGGCAAAAGAAAAGGAAAAGGCCTCTAAACAAATCCAAGATCCTCCTCAAACTATTGTTGTTCCCTAACCAAAAGTTATTCATCAGGCAAAGTTTGATCTAGTCAAAAGAGTTATGTTTGATCAACAATTACAGAAGGAAATGGAAATAGAAAAAGCCCTTGATCTACATGACTTCTCCAAACCTCCAATTACTTACTGGTATGCCAAATCAATGGACAATGTTGATCTGGTATATCATTTTGTAGTTAAAAGAAAAGCTGGTCCAGAAGAGGAGTATAAGAGCCTGATTCAAATAGTTCAGAAGATGACTAGAGAAGAGCTAAACCAGATGCACAATATTGGGAAGGCTAGTCACTCTAGGTCACCAATAGTATGGGTTCAGAATAACATAAAAGATCTTCGAAGTATAATTGATCCAGAATCCACAAGAATGGATATAGAAGCTGCCAAGGAAGTGAAGATTGTACAAATTGATCTATATGAAAAATCCATGACATATAGACTCAAACTTGCAGACAGATCCATCAGATTCTATAGTTTTGAATTTCTTGATTTACCAAGAGAATGGCTACAACATATGAGCTCAATGAAGATAGAATGTGATAGAGAAGAGCTTAAAAGAGACTTCATAAAAGCTATAAGGCAGAAGCTTGCACAGTTGTAATATGTAAGTTTTTGGATGCCTTAGTTTGTGTATAACAGTTTTACTTTGTATTTATTTCCTTATTTATAAAGAAACTTAAAGTCGTTGTTAAGAATTTAAGTTAGGGGGAGATTGTTGGGAAATAAGCTAAGTATGTCAAGCTGTTAGTTAGGATTTCTCAAACTGTTAGTAGTATTTCTGTGTAATTACAAAGTTCGAGCTGCTAGTTCAAGAAACTCGAGCTGCTAGTTCAAAAGTTCAAGCTGCCAGAGTTAAAGTTCAAGCTGCTCATCAAACAAATAACAGAATGTGCTACAAATCAGGAAGTGATAAAGATTTCAAGATTTGAAGATCTTCCAAAGATATCTACTACCAGAGAAATCACAGTTCGTCAAGGAAACAAATCAGAAGGCTACAAATAGAGATAGACTAGGTCTTTCTCATGTAATCTCGGTGCCTAAGAATTCATATTGTAATTGCATTCTGATTAAGTTTCTAAAGCCTCTAAGGTTGAAAAACCCTAAGAACAGTTTGTGTTCTTCGTCTAATCAAACAGATTAGAGGTGATTGTAATCAGAGTTTGGTAATACAAAAGGTTTCGATATTAATTGTGTTTATTTGATTGTCTGTTCTTTTATTGTTCTGAAAGTTTTCTTAAAACAATTAAGTGTTATTCCGCAAACTTCTTAATTGGACTTTGATTTAAAACAAGATTATTGGTTTAACTCTGATTTATTCAAAACAGTTAATCTTAGATGATTTTGATCGTGACAGAATGTAGTCAGAGATTGATTTTAACCAAATGAAAGACTTAGTGTCTTTTTATTCCCCATTTTCGGCTCATGACACATCTAACCCCTCTACTTATCTGATTCCATTAAATACTGATTTCCATCTTAGTTTTATCATCACTTACATTTATAATTCATCATACTTAATAACTAAAAGTTGAAATTCTCAAGTTTCTTAATTTCTTAAATTAGCAACCAACTTTTAAATATCCGGATACATAATCATCTTTCATAATCCAACTTAATTATATAATTTACAAAATATCCAACTAATTAATCTAAATTACAATAATTTAGATCTAAGGATGTTACAGCATGGGCTCCACCACGCTCAAACTTCGTCCTCGAAGTTACTTGACTTCGAAAAGTTGCGGATATTTCTTCAGCATCTCTGTCTTTGATTCCCAAGTATGGTTTGCCCCTTTATGATGCTTCCAACGTACAAGCACCATTTCAATTTCTTTACTCTATAACTTCTTTACTTTGGTGTCCAAAACACATTCCAGCTCTTCAACATACCGGAGCCTTTCGTCAATCTCTAGTTCAGTGTGATCAGCCCAATCCTCGTTACCAGTAGTGAATGACTTTCGAAGATTTCCAACATGGAACACCGGATGTATTCCTAACATCTCTTCAGGCAATTCCAAACGATACGATTGATTTCCGACTTTCTCTATTATTCTGAATGGTCCAACGAATCTCGAAGCTAACTTTCCTCTTTTCACGAAACGAGTAACACCTCTCATAGGTGATACTTTCAAATAAACCCAATCGTTAACATCAAAAGTGATCGGTTTGTGCCTCCTATCGTGATAACTTTTCTAAAAATCCTGGGCCGCTTTCATTGCCTCACTAACTGTATCTTCTCATTCGTTTCCTGAAGCAATGCCGGCCCAACAATCGGTGTCTCTCCAGTTTCCCTCCAACATGTAGGAGTCCTACACCTTCTCCCTTACAATGCTTTAAATGACGCTTTCTTAATCCTAGCATGGTAACTGTTATTGTATGAAAACTCTATCAGTGGCAAATGAGCATCCCAATTACCACCCAGATCCAAAATACAAGCCCACATCATGTCTTCGAGTGTAAGGATGGTCCTTTCGTTTTGGCCATCGGTTTGCGGACGGTAAGCTGTACTCATCGCAATCCTCGTTCCCAATCCTTCTTGCAAAGCCGACCAAAAGTTGGAAGTAAATCGACTATCCCGATCCGATACAATGGACTTAGGCACTCCATGTCTAGATATGATCTCGTCTACGTAGATTTGTGCCAATCTCTCCAACGAATAATTTTCCCTAATAGGGATAAATTGAGCAGACTTGGTTAATCTATCAACAATAACCCATACCGCATCGTGTTGGCGCCTAGTCTTCGGCAATTTGGTAACAAAATCCATAGTAATGTGTTCCCACTTCCATTCAAGAATGGGAAGCGGTTGCAGACTACCATAAGGTTGCTGATGTTCGGCTTTCACAAGCCGGCAAGTCCTGCACCTTCCAACATACTGGTCAATGTCTTTCTTTAATCCGGGCCACCAAAAGTCTGCTTTCAGCTCGTTGTACATCTTTGTGCTCCCGTGATGTACAGAAAATTTGGACTGATGTGCTTCCTCGATGATCACTTTTCTCATACCACCAAACTTTGGTACCCAGATTCTCCCATAAATTCCTTTCAAACCCAATTCACTCGTTTCCATATTCTTTATCTGTACCCTAATATCTTCAGCACCAACATTTTCTTCCTTCATAGCTTCTACTTGAGCAGCTTTTATATCATCAATAATCGTGAAAGTTAACATTGTAGACGTCATCATGTAGCAACAGTCCTTAGCATAAGCTTTGCGACTCAAAGCATCGGCTACCACATTAGCCTTTCCAGGATGATAAAGGATCTCGCAATCATAATCCTTCGTAAGTTCCATCGAACGTCTTTGTCTCATGTTAAGCTCTTTCTGACTGAGAATGTACTTCAAACTCTTATGATCTGTATAGAGTTGACAATTAGTTCCATATAGATAGTGTCTCCATAACTTCAATGCAAACGTAACAGCGGTCAACTCCAAATCATGAGTGGAGTAGTCTTTCTCGTGCTGCTTAAGCTGTCTCGAGGCGTATGCTATAACCTTCTCACAACACAACGCCCAATCCCAATCTTGAAGCATCCATGTATACCACTAAATCCTTATTGCCCTCCGGTAGAGCAAGTATTGGTGCTTCACTTAACGTCTTTTTCAAGATCTCAAAAGCCTCTTGCTGCACAGTTTCCTAAACAAACGGTGCATTCTTTTTTGTTAATGCAATCAAAGGAACTGCAATCTTCGAGAAATCCTTTATAAATCTCTGATAATACCCCGCCAATCCAAGAAAACTTCTGACTTCTGTAGCTGATCGAGGCGGTTCCCAATTTCTTATAGATTCAACTTTAGCTGGATCCACAGAAATCCCAGCTCCCGAAATGACGTGTCTCAAAAACTAAATCTGTTGCAACCAAAACTCACACTTTGAGAATTTGGCATACAACTTTTCCTTTCTTAGCAGTTCCAACAATTCTCTTAGATGATCCGCGTGCTCCACTTCAGTCTTGGAATACACCAAGATATCGTCAATAAACACTATCATCAATTTATCTAACATCGGTCTACATACCCTATTCATCAGATCCATGAAAACTGTCGGGGCATTGGTTAACCCGAATGGCATAACGTAATGCCCATAACGTTTCCTGAAAGCTGTATTAGGCACATCTTCCTCTCGAAGTTTCAACTGATGATAACCTGACCGTAGATCAATTTTAGAGAAAACACTTGCTCCGTGTAACTGGTTGAACATATCGTCTATTCTTGGCAGCGGATATTTAGTCTTAATAGTCAGCTTATTCAGCTCCCGGTAATCGATACACATCCTCATCGTGCCATCTTTCTTTTTCACAAATAGTACAGGGGCTCCCCATGGCGATGAACTCGGTCGAATGAAGCCCTTATCCAACAACTCCTGGAGTTGTTTCATCATCTCTTGCATTTCGGTAGGAGCAAGGCGATACGGAGAACGAGCTACCGGTGTAGCTCCAGGGTTCAAGTCGATTCTAAATTCCACTTGTGTCTCAGGTGGTACGCAGACAAGTCTTCCGGAAACACATCCGGGAATTGTGATACAACAGGCACGTCGACCATGGTCTTCTTCTCAGCCTTGGCATCAATAGCATATGCCAAGTAGGCGTCACACCCCTTTGCAACAAGCTTTCGGGCTTTTGCAATGGTCAACAAGCACATATCCCCACTTCTCCTATCCCCATATATGCAGATCTCACGCCCCTACGGAGTAGTTATCTTAATCATTCGCTTCTTACAAACTATATGGGCTTCATTTTCGATCAACCAGTCCATTCCGACAATCACGTCAAACTCACTGAATTCTATCGGAATCATATCCAAATTGAAGACTACATCTTCAATTACCAAAGTGCAGTTACGATATACCTGATATACTTTGACTAGAGTGTTACTAGCAGTTTCTATGTCAAGTATGGCAGATAACTTAGACAGTGGCATGGCAAATTGTTGTGCAAAACAAGTAGACACAAAGGACAGGTTGGCACCTGAATCAAAAAGAACTCGTGCAGGCATGGAATTTACAATAAATGTACCCGTAACCACTTCTGGGTTTTCCTTAGCCTCCTTCGCTGTTATCTGAAAAGCACGAGTTGGGGCCCTTTGTGGCCGACTCCGGCGGTTGACTGAACCACCACTTGACCCCCCAGAAGATCGTGTCGACGTTGGAGCAGCATCAGCTGGATCATTCTTTCGGCAACTTCTGCTGTAATGCCCCCATACACCACACTTGTGGTAGACATCGGCTTTCCTTGGGCACTCATTCTGAAATTGACCCAACTCCCCACAATAAAAACAGGCGCGTCCATTAGTGCACTTGCCAAAGTGATCCAAGTGACACTTATTACAATACCGCAGTTCTGTGTTGATGGATTACGCACGAGCATGACCAGAGGACCCAGATGATCGACGATAAGATTGCTGTGGCGAATACTGTGATGAACGAGAAGAACCCGAGTATCCCCCTTCACGTTGACGCTTTGGTGGTGACGGTTGTGTTGGGTTAGTAGCAGCAGCGATAGACCTAATTGAATACCCTGACATGATCAGAATTTGCTCTACATTTCTGGCAGCCACTAGTAAGCCAGCAAATGTAGGGTAGCGAACGTTGCTCATAACTCTTCTAATTTCCATATCCAAACCAGCCTCGAATCTGGCCACTTTCCTCTCTTTGGTATCAACTTGATGAGGCGCAAACAGACTCAGCCTCGTGAATTCCACAGCATACTGGGACACAGTCTTAGTCCCCTGCATCAATGTCATGAACTTGGCTTCAAGTCTTCGGCGCCCATCAGCCAGACAGTATTGCTGAGTGAAAATATCAGTAAACTCAGCCCATGTCATTACAGAAACTTTCTCCAAGGTTAAGGCGTTAACCATGGAATTCCACCACATAACCGCGTCTTTGGTGAACATAGCAGTAGCAAACCGGACCATGACCTTCTCAGCACAATCGCTGATTCGGAATGTACGTTCGGTTGCTGTTATCCATTCAAGTGCGACAACAGCATCTCCCAATCCATTGAACTCCACATCACCATTTCCCTTAAAGTCCTTGAATCGACAACCTTTGGGTTTGTTTGATGACCCAATGTTGTCATCTTGTTCATCATTGTTGCCCTCTTTCTCCTTATTCTTTTTCTTTTCTTCCCTTCTCTTGGCTTTGGCCTCATCTCGAGCCCGAAACTGGTGTTGAATCATCTGATTTTGCTCAGCCATCATGGCTAGCATCATTTCTCTTGTTTCTTCGAGTGTCATTCCTCCTCCTGTCATGTTCTGAAATATAAAACATATAACTTGTTTAGTAACATGTCATTTATTCAAAGACACCACCCATTGTCCCATATGAAAGTCAATCTCCTATGACTACTAGATCGTAGCCTATCTTAGTTCTAATCATTACTTAAAAATCACTACATATCATCACTTAATGTTTGAGACCAAGACCTCACGTACACTTGAATCTCAAACTACTGCTTTGATACCATATCGACGTGACACCCTTGCCACAATAAACACCATTTCAATACACCCAGGATTAATCACCAATCACATGATTACATACTGATCTGAATAATTAATAAAATTTGCGGAAGCATTAAAGTATAATAATAGAAATACAAATGTTTTAAAACACCCTATGGTGCTACAAGGTTTCAAGTCTAAGTCTACATACTCAACATTTATTACATCATCCTATATGTATTACAATAACAATCCCATGATTCAGTTACCAAAACGAGTAGTAGATGATCTTCAAAAGACTTCAATACATGACCTAGCTAGGAGGTCCCGCAGCGGATTTTCCTTTTCCTGTAAAAATGTCAACAACTGAGGGGAAAGCAAAGCTTAGTGAATACACAGATTTACGCATCCTATAAATCTTTATGAAGCCTCCCAAGAGTAACACCGGCGACACACGCCGTATACTCTCTTCGTACACCAAGTACAGAACAAGAACCGCAGCTCCTTCGAGCCCAAAGCTCGGCATTAAAACCAACCATCTGAGACAGACATAACATCGGCGATGACTTACTGCCTACCAGAACCTCGGAGGGGTCAGCTCCGGGTCATATAGCGTAGTAACATTGGAATACAGATGCGACCTGCCGGTCGATCGAAAGATGCACAGCAAAGGAACGTACATGCAACAAGCAACAATGTGCATCTAAGTCTACGCAAGTTAGTAGAATTCCAAATGAATGTGAAACAACATGTCTCAGCAGGCAATAGCTAACATAAAACAGATATAGACATGTGAATCATATGTACTCACAGTGGTTGCGTTTAATTAAATTCAGTTTATTTTATTTCTCCTCAGGCTTTCAACCAGATCCACAAAGTACCCCACTGTGGGTTAAACAGCACCACAAGGGACCCGTTAAGTCAATTGTAACACAACATCATGTCAATAGCTGTTTAATTTCAAAAAACTAAATTTTATAAGTTTTTGCAACATTTGACCCAAAATTCGGATCCCCATCCGAATTCGGATCCTACTATTCATCCGAATTTCGGATTCCCTATGAGTTTGGACCACCTCCAAGTTCGGACCACATCCGAAATTCTTTCCAGACTTATAATTTTTCAAGGTTTTCCATCCGAGTTCATATCAGATCCGAAGTTCGGATCATCCGAGTTGTGTTCTTTAGGTCCGAGATTCATACTTTATGAATTTTAACATTTTCCAGATTTCATTTTTATCAATTTGTACCACTTTTATGCCTGGAAACCATTTATATAAGCATAAATATAAACCTTTTATCATAACCCTTGCAATATACGTACCAAAACAGGCCCTATTTGGCCATTTTTTATCAACCGGCGAACACACACACTCAAAACACACACTAAATTCTTAAAATCATACTTTGAGTTTGAATCTGATGCTGAAATTTGGTATATAACATTCCAAACGCTCGATTTGAACGAATCTACAACAACATCTAACATGCATTAACATTTACAACCAAAATCATTGATTCGGTTTTTCATCAAAACTGAACCATAAACCTTCAAAAATCAAAATTTTAAGAATTCTTCACCTCAAATCGTTGCTTGTAGATGTTTTAGTTCCTCCCTAGCAATCTGAATCCACACTTTTATTCCTTTAAGTTGAAGCTTGTCGTTGAAGTTGAGAGAGAGCCAAGAGTTAGAGAGAGAAAGTAGTGAGAGATTGATTTTTAACCAAATGAAAGACTTAATGTCTTTTTATTTCCCATTTTCGGCTCATGACACATTTAGCCCCTCTACTTATCTGATTCCATTTAATATATTGATTTCCATCTTAGTTTTATCATCACTAACATTTATAATTCATCATACTTAATAACTAAAAGTTGAAATTCTCAAATTTCTTAATTTCTTAAAATAGCAACCAACTTTTAAATATCCGGATACATAATCATCTTTCATAATCCAACTTAATTATATAATTTACAAAATATACAACTAATTAATCTAAATTACAATAATTTTGATCTAAGGATGTTACATAAAATTTAAACCCTAATTATTTTAAGTTGTTTAAAATATACCCCATGTTTTAAAATGTTTAAAATAGACCACTAAGAATTAAAAGACACACAAACACATACACATATAATTATATAAAATGAATTATATATACGTAACATTTAAATGTAAATACATTGTCAGTCAATTGATAAATCGGCTCACCTATAGTGAACAAACTATAAGCGGGGTATAAGTCGGGTCTCTATGCTTCCTAAAGGAGTAGGTTTTTAACAAATTTCGCGCTGACCTGTCTCATTCGCTTCGTTGTGCGTTCAATGGAGCTACCGAGGACTTTTGATAGGATAATGTTCAAATTAAAAGTATTAATATAAGTACTAAAAAAAATCTCGTTTTAGATGTATCAAAAGTGAATTAGTATGTTAACCCATGAAAACTGCACATTCATTATATGAACTGTTAATGGAGTCTCTGTGGTTAACTAGCACATTAATGTGAGGACATATTAGAAATGATGTGAAACTCGCGATTCTCAAGCGTACTCATGTCGGGTATCACACAGGCTTTGCATGGTCAGATTCACCATCTAGTTCATGATCCTCGACATCCCAGTCATTAATTGTAGTTGAGCATAACCGAGATTAACATGACGTTGATGAAAATCAATGAATCTCAAAAGATCTAGGATTTCATAGAGGTTGAAATTGACAAGAGTATTGTCTACCTAAAATAATTTGTGGCTTGATTACGGCGACCCTCTTCACAAAACAAACAAAAAATACGGATCCTAGCATTAAATTAAATTGGGTAATTAATTAAGGAATATTCATACTAACTAAAACTTTATCTCACAGATGTCTGCTCCTAATGGGGTTCCCACTCCTACTCCCAAAACTGCATCAAACTTCTCACTCCTCTTTGTTCTGGGACGGGAAAGACTGACTGGTTCGAATTACATGGACTGGATGAGAAATCTCAGGTTCACCATGAGATACAAGAACAAAGAGTATGTTCTCTACGAACAGATTACCACAATCGATCAGAATTCGACCGAGGAAGAGATTGACGCACACCAAAAGCACTACGATGATGCTAACAAGGTGTCGTGCATCATGGCGTCTGCAATGAGCCCCGAACTCCAAAAGACCTTTGAGAATACGTGGGCCTACGAGATGAATCAACAAATTAAATAAATGTTCCAGGCTAAGGTGACCAATGAGCGCCTTGTGTGGTGAAATCCCTCATGGCGTGCAAACCAAAGCCTGGGGCTTCTATCTGTGCCTTCGTCCTCGAGATGAAAGGGTACTTCGATAGGTTAGAGTCTCTCAACATGGTGTTCGACTCCAAGTTTTCTACTAACCTCATCCTCTCTAGTTTGCATGCAGTATACAATAAGTTCATGGTATCTTACCAAATGAATCTGAATAAAAAAGAGACCTCGATCATGGAGCTCCACAATCTACTCCAAACAGCTGAGCAGGGCATTAAGAAGGATGAAGCTCTTGCAGTCCCTGTGCTATCTGTCGGTCAGGCTTCAAAGAAAAGGAAGTCCTCCTGGAAGACCCTTAAAGGAAAGTCCAAGAAAGGGTCCCAAAGGAAGACAGAGTCTGGACTTGCGCCTGTGAGTAACTCGAAGGAGGCAATATGTTATTACTGCAATAGGAAGGGGCATTGGAAGCGCAGCTGCCCAACGTATGAAGGACCTTAAGGATGGGAAGGTCGAGAAGGGTAGCACTTCAGGTATGTTTATGATCGAACTCCACAATACTTCTATTTCTAATTCGTGGGTACTCGATACAAGATGTGGTACTCACATTTGCTCTGTATTGCAGGGGTTAAAGGAATGCAGGAATCCGAGGCATGGAGAGCTGAACCTTGGCATGGGAAATAAGAAGATCACACCTGTGAAGAAAATTGGCAAGTTCGAGCTTATGCTAAAGTTAGGAGTTACATGTTAGATAATTGTTTTTATTCACCTGAGATGAATAGAAACGTTATTTCCTTATATGCATTATACAAGAATGATTATTCTTTTTCTTTTGATAATAATAATGGTGATATTTTAGTTCATCACAATGGTTTTTTTATTTTGAAAGCTTCTACGTACAATGTGTGACACCCTTGCCACATTAACCACCAATTACAATTCACCCAGGATTATTGATCAACAAACAGATATATAATGATCTGATACCTTAATTAAAGTGCGGAAGCAAAATACATAAATAAAATAGTACAAATTATGTCAAACACCCTACGGTGCTACATAGGTTACACGTCTAAGTCTACAAACTACTACTGTATTACATCATCCCCAAATTTATTACAACTGTAATTCCATAAACCAAATACCAAGTTAAACAGAAGAAATCTTCAAATACTTCAACAAACGTCCTAGCTAGATGGTCCCGCAGCGGATTTTCCTTTTCCTGTAAAAATGTAACAACTGAAGGGGTAAGCTAAAGCTTAGTGAATACCATATGATTTTACACATTCTACAAATCATTATGATGCTCCCAGAGTAACCGCGGTAACACATACCGTATACTCCACACGTACCCCAGGTACGCAAACTCGAGCCGCAGCTCCTTCGAGCTGACACTCGGCATAAGAAAAACCAACCATCTGAGGCAGACATTACATCGGGGATGACTTACTGTCTATCCTGACCACAGAGGTGTCAAACTCTTGGTCATATAGCACAGTAACATCAGAGTACAGATGCGACCACGCAGGTCCATCGAAAGGATGCACAACAAATGAACGGACATGCAACAAGTATGAATGTGCATCAACATATACGCATGTTAGTAGAGTGCCAAACGAATATGAAACAACATGCCCCAACAGGCAATGCAAACATAATGCAGATTCAGCAATGTTAAAATCAAAGGTACTCACAGTGGGTGCGTTATTAATCTCCAGTTAATTTTATTTCTCCTCGGAATTTCAACCGGATCCACAAAGTACCCCACTGTGGGTTAAACAACACCACAAGGGACCTGTTAAATCAGTTGTAACAACATATTGTATCAATATCTTGTTTAATTTCATAAAACTTAATTTTATAAGTTTTGCAATAATTGATCCACATTTCGGACCCATGTCCGAATTCGGACCCCACCCGAATTCGGACCCCAGTTCGGATCCCACATGAATCCCAATTCGGATCCCACATAAATCCAAATTCGGTCCCCTTTAATTTCGGACCACATTCTAATTCGGACCCCAATTACAATTTCGGCCACATCCGAATTCGGACACATCCGAATTCGGACTCCATCCGAAATACAACACTTGTAAATATTTTCTGTTTTGTACATCAGAGGTTCGGACCCATCCGAAATCGGGCCAGATCCGAGTTCCTCTCGGATCCGAATTCGGATCTACTGTATTCGAATTTATACAGTTTTATAACATTTTCCAGATTTTAATTCCATCATTTTTGGTACTTTTTCAATACATGAAATAAATTATACCAACTTAAATACACTTAATTTCCAATACATTTAACACTAATATTATCATACTTTCATACCAATTTACATCCTTTTTGACCATTTTTGTTCATCCATCGAACACACACTAAAATCCATAAATCATACTTATAAGCTGAATCAGAAGCTGAAATTTAACATGTAGCTTCATATACACTAGATTTAAACAAATCTTTAACTATATAACACATGCATCCATGTTTGAATCTCCAAAATCTAATTTTCGGTTCATATAAAAACCGAACCAAATGTTCCCAAATTCGAAATTTAAAGAGATATTTACCTTAATTCGATGATTGCAGATGTTATAATTCCTTCCTAGCAATCTTGTTTCAGATTTTCAGCTTCAAAATCCAAGTTTTGATAATCTTCGAATTTTAGAGAGAGAGTCGAGAGAGAGAAATGAGAGCTTTAGTGAGAGAAAGGTTTTGTTGAAATGAAAGGAAATTTGGTCTTTTATTCCCTTTTTATTCATCACTTTCACCTTTTGGCACATTTAACCCTTCTACTTATCCGGTTCCATTAAATACTGATTTTTATAAAATAAAAGAATTCTATCTTTTATTTATTATCCTTAATAATTTAATAATTATTTTCACTTAATAATTTAGAATTCTAAATTTCCATAATATGCAACCAACTTTATAATCAGTCCAAATTTCGTACCAACTTTCATAATTTAAATTACAAATTTAAACTTAATAATTTCAAATATAATAATTTAAACCTGAGGATGTTACAGCATGAGCTCCACCACGCTAAACTTCGTCCTCGAAGTTACTCGGATTCGAACAGTTTCGGATACTTCTTCAACATCTCTGCCTTTGTCTCCCAAGTATGATTGGATCCTTTGTGATGCTTCCAACGTACAAGCACCATTTCAATCTCCTTGCTTCTCAATTTCTTCACTTTCGTATCTAACACACACTCCGGCTCTTCAACATACCGGAGCCTTTCATCAATCTGCAGCTCAGTGTGATCAGCCCAATCTTCATTTTCAGTTGTGAACGACTTTCTAAGGTTCCCCACATGGAACACCGGGTGTATGCCCGACATTTCTTCAGGTAACTCTAAGCGATAAGACTGATTTCCTATTTTCTCAATAATCCTGAATGGTCCGACGAATCTCGGAGCCAACTTTCCTCTCTTCACAAAACGTGTAACACCTCTCATAGGTGACACCTTCAAATAAACCCAATCATTTACATCAAAACTGATTGGTTTGTGCCTCCTGTCGTAATAACTCTTCTGACGATCCTGGGCCGCTTTCATATTCTGTCTTACCAACTGAATCTTCTCATTGGTTTCTTATAGTAATGCCGGCCCAGCAATCGGTGTCTCTCCGGTTTCCCTCCAACACGTAGGAGTCCTACATCGCCTTCCATACAGAGCTTCAAACGGTGCTTTCTTTATAGTTGTATGGTAACTGTTATTATATGAGAATTCTACCAGTGGCAAATGATCATCCCAATTGCCACCGAGATCCAATACACACGACCGCATCATATCTTCAAGCGTTAGGATGGTCCGCTCACTCTGACCATCAGTTTGCGGATGGTAAGCTGTACTCATTGCTATCCTCGTACCCAACCCTTCTTGTAAAGCCGACCAAAAGTTGGAAGTAAATCGGCTGTCCCGGTTCGATACAATAGACTTCGGTACTCCATGTCTAGAAACTATCTCGTCCAAGTAAATCTGAGCTAACTTTTCCAGTGAGTAACTCTCTCTTATTGGAATGAAGTGTGCCGACTTGGTTAATCTATCAACAATTACCCACACCGCATCGTGTTGACGCCTAGTTTTCGGCAACTTCGTGACAAAGTCCATTGTGATATGTTCCCACTTCCATTCCGGAATGGGAAGCGGTTGCAAACTACCGTATGGTTGCTGATATTCGGCTTTCACTAACCGACAAGTTCTGCATCTCTCCACGTACTGACCTATGTCTTTCTTTAATCCGGGCCACCAAAAATCTGCTTTAAGCTCGTTGTACATCTTTGTACTTCCGGGATGTACAGAAAATTTCGATTGGTGAGCTTCTTCTATTATCACTTTCTCATGCCTCCATACTTTGGCACCCAGATTCTTCCGTAAATTCCTTTCAAACCCGATTCACTAGTTTCCATATTCTTCATTTGCACCCTTATATCTTCATTACCAACGTTTTCATCCTTCAAGGCTTCCTCTTGAGCGGCCTTGACATCATCAATAATATTGGAGGTCAGCATAGTAGACGTCATCATGTAGCAGCAATCCTTAGAATATGCTTTACGGCTTAAAGCATCGGCTACTACATTAGCCTTACCAGGATGGTAAAGGATTTAACAGTCATAATCCTTTATTAGTTCCATCGAACGTCTCTGTCTCATGTTAAGTTCTTTCTGGCTGAAAATGTACTTCAGACTCTTATGATCCGTGTATAACTGACACTTAGTACCGTACAGATAGTGTCTCCATAACTTCAGAGCAAAAGTGAAAGCTGTCAACTCAAGATCATGAGTTGAGTAGTTCTTTTCATGCTGCTTAAGTTGTCTCGAGGCATATGCTATTACTTTTCCACGTTGCATCAATACTGCACCAAGTCCCAACCTCGAAGCATCCGTGTATACAACAAAGTCCTCATTACCCTCTGGTAGGACAAGTATCGGTGCTTCACTTAACGTTTTCTTCAAAACATCAAACGCCTCTTGCTGCACGGTTTCCCAGACAAAAGGTGCATTCTTCTTCGTTAACACAGTTAAAGGGACTGCAATCTTTGAAAAGTCCTTTATAAATCTCCTATAGTAGCCCGCCAGCCCCAGAAAACTTCTGACTTCTGTAGCTGAACGAGGCGGCTCCCAATTCCTTACCGCTTCTACCTTAGCCGGATCTACAGAAATTCCGGCCCCCGATATCACATGTCCCAAAAATTGAATCTGTTGCAGCCAAAACTCACATTTTGAGAATTTGGCATACAACCTTTCCTTTCTTAACAATTCCAATAACTCTTTTAGATGATCAGCGTGTTCGGCTTCAGACTTAGAGTATACCAAAATGTCATCTATAAAAACAATCACCGACTTGTCCAACATCGGTCTGCAAACTCGGTTCATCAAATCCATAAAGACAGCCAGGGCATTGGTTAACCCAAAAGGCATAACCAAGAACTCGTAATGCCCGTAACGTGTCCTAAAAGCTGTCTTAGGCACATCTTCCTCTCAAACTTTTAACTGATGATACCCTGACCTCAGGTCAATCTTAGAAAAGACACACGCCCCGTGTAACTGGTCAAACAAGTCATCTATCCTTGGCAATGGATACTTGTTCTTTATTGTCAACTTATTCAGCTCCCGGTAATCGATGCACATCCTCATCGAGCCATCTTTCTTCTTAACAAATAACACCGGAGCTCCCCACGGCGATGAACTCGGTCGAATGAAGCCCTTATCCAACAACTCCTGGAGTTGTGTCATCATCTCTTTCATTTTAGTAGGAGCAAGGCGATAAGGAGAACGAGCTACCGGTGCAGCTCCAGGGATCAAGTCAATGCGAAATTCCACTTGTCTCTCAGGCGGCACGCCAGACAAGTCTTCCGGAAACACATCCAGGAATTGTGAAACAACAGGCACATCGGCCAACGTCTTCTTCTCAGCCTTGGCATCTATAGCATATGCCAGGTAGGCGTCACACCCCTTTGCAACAAGCTTTCGAGCTTTTGCAATGGTCAACAAACATAGATCCCCACTTCTCCTATCCCCATAAATGCAGATCTCACGCCCCTCCGGAGTAGTTATCTTTATCATTCGCTTCTTACATACTATGTGGGCTTCATTCTCTATCAACCAATCCATCCCGATAATTACATCAAATTCACAAAACTCGATCGGAATCAAGTCCAAATTGAAGACTACATCTTCAATCACTAAGGTGCAGTTACGGTATACATGATCTACTTTGACTAGAGTATTACTAGCAGTTTCAATATCTAGTACAGCAGATAGCTTAGACAAAGGCATGGCAAGTTGTTGTGCAAACATAGTAGATACAAACGATCTATTGGCACCCGAGTCAAATAACACTCTTGCAGGTAAAGAGTTTACAATAAACATACCCGTGACCACCTCTGGGTTTTCGCTAGCCTCCTCTGCAGTAATCTGGAATGCACGAGCTGGTGCCCTTTGTGGCTGGTTCCGGCGGTTGACTGAACCACCACTAGATCCTCCAGATGATCGTGTTGTCGATGGAGCAGCAGCTGCTGGAGTATTCTTTCGACAATTCCGACTATAGTGCCCCCATACCCCACACTTATGGCAAGCATCAGATTTCCGTGGACATTCATTCTGAAAGTGGCCCAACTCTCTGCAGCAAAAACACGCACGCCCATTTGTGCACTTGCCGAAGTGTTCCAGATGGCACTTATTACAATACTGCGGCTCGGTGTTGATAGAGTAAGCACGTGCACGACCAGAAGAACTAGACTGTCGACGGAAGGACTGTTGCGGCGAGTACTGCGAAGATCGTGAAGAACCAGAGTAGCCTCCTTCACGCTGATGTTTCGGTGGTCAGGGTTGAGTTGGGTTAGTTGAAGCAGCAGCAGACCCCATTACATATCCAGACATACTTAGAATCTGTTCCACATTTCTGGCGGCTTCAAATAGACCAGCAAATGTGGGGTAGTGTACATTGCTCATCACCCTTCGGATTTCCAGATCAAGACCAGCCTCAAACCTGGTCACTTTTCTTTCCTCAGTATCCACCTGATGAGGCGCGAACAAACTCAGCCTCGTAAACTCTACAGCATACTGGGACACAAACTTAGTCCCCTGTATCAACGTCATGAACTTAGCCTCCAATCTTCGGCGCTCATCGGCCGGAAAATATTGCTGAGTAAAAACTTCTGTGAACTCAGCCCATGTCATTACAGATACTTTCTCCATAGTTAACGCTTTCACCATCGAGTTCCACCACATTACTGCATCCTTGGTGAACATTGCAGTAGCGAACCGGACCATATCCTTCTCAGCACAATCGCTGATTCGGAATGTCCGTTCAGTGGCTGTTATCCATTCCAGAGCGGCAACAGCATCACCCAGTCCATTGAATTCAACGGCTCCATTTCCCTTGAAGTCCTTGAAAACCCCTGGGCTTATTAGATGACCCAGTGTTGTCATCTTGCCCATCATTGTTTCCTCCCTCTTTTTCCTTATTCTTCCTCTTATCTTCCCTTCGCTTAGCTTCGGCCTCATCTCGAGCCCGAAACTGATCTTGAATCATCTGATTTTGCTCAGCCATCAAGGCTAGCATCATTTCCCTTGTTTCTTCGGGTGTCATTCCTCCTCCAGACATGTCTGAAATATAAAACAGATAACTTATTTAGTAACACGTCATCAATTTATAGACACCACCCAATTGTCCCGTATGATAGTCAATATTCTTATGATTACTAGATTGTAACCTATCTTAGTTCAGATCATTACTTAAACCACTACATATCATTACCTAATGTTTGAGATCAAGACCTCACGGACACTTGAATCTCAAACTACTGCTCTGATACCATAAGTTGTGACACCCTTGCCACATTAACCACCAATTACAATTCACCCAGGATTATTCATCAACAAACAGATATATAATGATCTGATACCTTAATTAAAGTGCGGAAGCAAAATACATAAATAAAATAGTACAAATTATGTCAAACACCCTACGGTGCTACATAGGTTACACGTCTAAGTCTACAAACTACTACTGTATTACATCATCCCCAAATTTATTACAACTGTAATTCCATAAACCAAATACCAAGTTAAACAGAAGAAATCTTCAAATACTTCAACAAACGTCCTAGCTAGATGGTCCCGCAGCGGATTTTCCTTTTCCTGTAAAAATGTAACAACTGAAGGGGTAAGCTAAAGCTTAGTGAATACCATATGATTTTACACATTCTACAAATCATTATGATGCTCCCAGAGTAACCGCGGTAACACATACCGTATACTCCACACGTACCCCAGGTACGCAAACTCGAGCCGCAGCTCCTTCGAGCTGACACTCGGCATAAGAAAAACCAACCATCTGAGGCAGACATTACATCGGGGATGACTTACTGTCTATCCTGACCACAGAGGTGTCAAACTCTTGGTCATATAGCACAGTAACATCAGAGTACAGATGCGACCACGCAGGTCCATCGAAAGGATGCACAACAAATGAACGGACATGCAACAAGTATGAATGTGCATCAACATATACGCATGTTAGTAGAGTGCCAAACGAATATGAAACAACATGCCCCAACAGGCAATGCAAACATAATGCAGATTCAGCAATGTTAAAATCAAAGGTACTCACAGTGGGTGCGTTATTAATCTCCAGTTAATTTTATTTCTCCTCGGAATTTCAACCGGATCCACAAAGTACCCCACTGTGGGTTAAACAACACCACAAGGGACCTGTTAAATCAGTTGTAACAACATATTGTATCAATATCTTGTTTAATTTCATAAAACTTAATTTTATAAGTTTTGCAATAATTGATCCACATTTCGGACCCATGTCCGAATTCGGACCCCACCCGAATTCGGACCCCAGTTCGGATCCCACATGAATCCCAATTCGGATCCCACATAAATCCAAATTCGGTCCCCTTTAATTTCGGACCACATTCTAATTCGGACCCCAATTACAATTTCGGCCACATCCGAATTCGGACACATCCGAATTCGGACTCCATCCGAAATACAACACTTGTAAATATTTTCTGTTTTGTACATCAGAGGTTCGGACCCATCCGAAATCGGGCCAGATCCGAGTTCCTCTCGGATCCGAATTCGGATCTACTGTATTCGAATTTATACAGTTTTATAACATTTTCCAGATTTTAATTCCATCATTTTTGGTACTTTTTCAATACATGAAATAAATTATACCAACTTAAATACACTTAATTTCCAATACATTTAACACTAATATTATCATACTTTCATACCATTTTCATCCTTTTTGACCATTTTTGTTCATCCATCGAACACACACTAAAACACACACTAAAATCCATAAATCATACTTATAAGCTGAATCAGAAGCTGAAATTTAACATGTAGCTTCATATACACTAGATTTAAACAAATCTTTAACTATATAACACATGCATCCATGTTTGAATCTCCAAAATCTAATTTTCGGTTCATATAAAAACCGAACCAAATGTTCCCAAATTCGAATTTTAAAGAGATATTTACCTTAATTCGATGATTGCAGATGTTATAATTCCTTCCTAGCAATCTTGTTTCAGATTTTCAGCTTCAAAATCCAAGTTTTGATGATCTTCGAATTTTAGAGAGAGAGAGAAATGAGAGCTTAAGTGAGAGAAAGGTTTTGTTGAAATGAAAGGAAATTTGGTCTTTTATTCCCTTTTTATTCATCACTTTCACCTTTTGGCACATTTAACCTTTCTACTTATCCGGTTCCATTAAATACTGATTTTTATAAAATAAAAGAATTCTATCTTTTATTTATTATCCTTAATAATTTAATAATTATTTTCACTTAATAATTTAGAATTCTAAATTTCCATAATATGCAACCAACTTTATAATCAGTCCAAATTTCGTACCAACTTTCATAATTTAAATTACAAATTTAAACTTAATAATTTCAAATATAATAATTTAAACCCAAGGATGTTACACAATGACATATATGAAACTGTTGAATGTGATAGCAATTTGATATTGAATGTTGATTCTACTAATGAAATTGATAAGTCCAAATTGTGGCATTGTCGTCTTGGACACATATACAAGAAACGCATCGCCCAACTCCAAAAGGATGAAGTGTTGGAATCATTCAACCTCAAATCAGATGATGTTTGTGAATCTTGTTTACTGGGCAAGATGACTAAATAACCATCCACTGGAACATGTGAAAGAGGTGAAGGAATCTTGGATCTGATCCACATAGATGTGTGTGGACCATTTCGATGCACCACAAAAGACGGAATTCAGTACTATGTCACCTTTACTGATGACTATAGTAGATTTGGATATGCTTATCTGATTAAACATAAGTCCGACACTTTTGATATGCTCAAAAGATTTCAAAGTGAAGTAGAGAATTAGTTGGGCAGAAAGATAAAGGTTCTCCGATCTGACAGGGGAGGAGAGTACCTTAGTATCGAGTTTCTCGACCATCTTAGAAGTTGTGGAATAGTTTCCCAGTTAACTCCTCCCAGAACACCACAACTCAACGGAGTAGCGGAGAGGAGAAATAGGATCTTGTTAGACATGGTCAGATATATGATGAGTCGAGCAACACTTCCAATGAGTTTTTGGGGTTACGTTGTGGAGACTACAACACATATCTTAAACCTAGTACCCAATAAGAAGGTTTCAAAGACACCTTATGAGATATGGAACGGAAAACGTCCTTCCCTTAAGCATATCAAGATCTGGGGTTGTGAGGTTTTCGTCAGACGAGAAACTCAAGACAAACTCGAGCAAAGATCTAAAAAGTGTCTGTTCGTCGGTTACCCACAAGAGTAGTTTGGATATCTGTTTTACAGACCAAATGAAAATGTAGTGTTTGTAGCTCGAAGAGGAGTATTTCTTGAGAGGGAAATGATGTCTAAAGAGGACAGTGGGAGTATGATCGATCTTGATGAAATTCAAGAGTCAGCTGATGAAGAACCAATTACAAACACTAACACTCAACCAGAGGCGGAAACGCCTGTTGAGCCAATTGACATTTCCTTACCCGTTCACCGATCCAGTAGAGTTAGCAATCCTCCTTAGTTCTACTATGGTTTCCATATTGAACATATGATTAGTGGTAGTACACTATTCGATTTGGATGAGCCAGCTAACTACCGGGAAACGATGGCAGACCCTGAGGCTGCTAAGTGGAAGGACGCTATGGATAGTGAATATGAATCCATGTATGGCAGTCAAGTTTGGAAGTTGGTTGATCCCACACCCGGTCTCACAACAGTGGGTTGTAAGTGGATATTCAAGAAAAAGACAGACATGAATGGAAAGGTACACACGTACAAAGCTAGGCTGGTGGCAAAGGGCTATACTCAACCTACGGGATTGATTATGAAAAGACTTTCTCACCAGTAGCTAAGATAAAGATCTGGGAGATGCAGCTTACATTCTGGGTATTAAGATTTACAGAGATAGATCAAAACGTCTAATAGGACTAAGCCAAGATACGTACTTAGATAAAATATTGAAAATGTTCAACATGGAGAAATCTAAGAAATGGAATCTTCCCTTAAATCATGGCATAAAGAATAGCAAAGATTAGAGTTCGAAGATAGAGGAGGAACAACACAGAATGAGTCGAATTCCATATGCTTCGGCCATCGGATCGATTATGTATGCCATGACGTGTACGAGGCTTGATGTCTCATCTTTTTTGACCATGTTGAGTCGACATCAGCAAAATCCTAGTGAAGGTCATTGGATAGCGGTCAAGAATATTCTGAAGTATTTAAGAAATACTAAGGACATGTTCTTGGTCTATGGTGGATAAGATGAACTCAAAGTGAAAGCTTACTATGACACGAGTTTCCAAACAGGTAGAGATGACAGTCGGTCACAGTCTGGTTAGGTATTTTTGCTGAATGTGGGAGCTGTGACATGAAAAAGTTCAAAGCAGGATACATTGGCAGACTCTACATACAAGTCAGAATATATTGCGGCTAGCGAGGCCTCAAATGAAGCCATCTGGATGAAGAACTTCATTGGAGATCTTGAAATTGTCCCAACAGTACAAGTGTGACACCCTTGCCACAATGACCACAATTACATCACCCAGGATTAATCACAACCCATAATAAACCATTGATCTGAAATACATAGTACATAACTAGAAATTGAAAATACATAATTAAAATAAAAGTCAAACACCCTATGGTGCTACAAGGTTCCAATCTAGTTTTCTACATACGCAATATTTATTACAACCATCCCAAATAGTACAATGATGTCCCCATGTATATCAGTTAAAGATTGAGTAGTAAAGAACCTCAAATACTTCAAGATATGACCTAGTTAGAAGGTCCAGCAGCGGATTTACCCTTTATTGAAAAATGTAAACAACTAAACGATAAGCAAAGCTTAGTGAGTATAGAGATTGTACACTCTACAAGTCTTTATGCAGCACACAATGAGTAACACTGGCGACAAACGCTGTGCACTCCTTCGCACACAAAGTACAGTAACACATATGAGCACGCAACTCCATCGTGCCATTGCACGGAATAACACATTCAATTGAGGCGAAAGTTACCATCGGGGATGCTAAACCTGCCCTTCGGGACCATAGAGGGATAAGCTCGAGGTCATATAGCCTCGGTAGCATCAATTACCAGTTATAGCTCAAAGGCCCATCACGTTGATGCACAACAAAGAACACGGAACATGTAATAACATGTAAACAAGCAACAATGTGCATCATAAAAACTTTATTGTATATCAAATGGATGTAAAAACTGCATTTTTAAATGGGGAGTTAACTGATGAAGTATATACATATCAGCCCGAAGGATTTATTGATCCTTTGAAGCCTGATCATGTATATATTTTAGACAAGTCACTATATGGCCTTAAACAAGCACCCCGAGCTTGGTATGATGCCCTTTCAAATTATCTTTTGAAATGTTGCTTCAACAAAGGTGCAGTGGACACTACCCTATTTATTAAATGTCAGGGATCCGATATCATAGTTATTCAGATATATATGGACGATATAATATTTGGGTCTACAAATCTTGAGTTTTGCAAAAAGTTTGCATTTTTAGTGTCCCAAAAATTTGAAATGAGCATGATGGGTGAAATAAATTTCTTATTGGGATTACAAGTAAAACAACTGACTAATGGAATTTTCATTAATCAGTTGAAATATATTCAAGACATGTTAAAGAAATTTAACATGGTCAATAGTACTTCCATGAAAACACCCATGGCTCCTGATTCAAAATCAAAACTCGATGAGGACATTTCAGGGAAACATGTTGATGTAACTCATTATTGAGGAATAGTTGGGTCATTAATGTACTTAACAGCAGGTAGACCTGATATTATTTTGCTACATGTGTCTGTGCAGATATCAGGCACATCCAAAAGAATCACATTTGGCTGCTGCCAAAAGAATCTTAAGGTATCTGAAGGGTACACCAACTTAGGATTGTGGTATCCTTGGGAATCATCATTTATATTGACTGCCTTTTCTGATGCTGATCACGCAGGTGATAAAATGGATAGCAAAAGTACATCAGGATCAGTTCAATTCCTAGGTGACAAACCCGTCTACTGGTCATCCAAAAAGCAACACTGTGTGTCACTATCAACAGCAGAAGCTGAATACGCTGCTGTATCATCTTGCTGTTCACAAGTGTTATGGATGAAGAGCCAATTGAGAGACTACGGGTTTACACCTAAAAAGATTCCTATCTATTGTGATTCACAGAGTACAATTGCAATAGCATCCAATCCGGTGCAACACTCAAAAACTAAACACATTGATATCCGGTATCATTTCATAAAAGATCATGTAGAAAATGGTAACATAGAATTATATTTCGTACCAACTGAATATCAATTAGCAGACTTGTTTACCAAAGCATTAGATGAGAAACACTTTAATTTTTTGGTATAGAAATTGGGTATATTGAATCGGTATATTTAAACATTCAGTTGCTACAAAATAAAATTCTAATTCTACAATTTTTTACTTGATTTAATTTTTGTGTTAATCTCATGTGACTTAAAATGTTTTCATTTATCTGAGATTTAACTGATTCGGATCGTCATGTGCAGGGGGAGCAAATAAGGAAATTTTTATATGATATTTGCATATCTGATATTTTTTTCTGATTCATTGCAGGGGAAGCAGACATAAAAAGTGATATACATCTGAGGGGGAGCATAACTATAAAATTCAAGGGGGAGCATTATTTTTTTAGTTCATTCTAATTTTAGTACATTTTATTTTTTTAGTTTAATTTTTTTATTTTTGTGATATTCAAATTTTTTTAAGTTGTTAATTTTTTTTTGTTTAAGAGTGTGGATTTATTTTTTGTTAATTGGGCTTTAAAGCAAAATGAGAGATTGGGTTATTTTAAATGTGGGCAGGGTTGTTCAAATTCAAAATTGTCTATAAATTTGAATTTTGAAATTCAAATCAAAGTTTTACAACCCCGACTACTGTTCACTTTCCCTTCCAAACTTTCTCTCTACATTTCTTCATCAAGAAGCAATCTACGATTCAGTGTTACATTTCAAGAATTTGGTTGCAATTTGTAAGTATTTCACAATGACTTCTAAATGTTTAGTATTTTTTTAGTTTTATTTTTTCGAGTTTTATGTTCTTTAATAAGTACTGTGTGTTTTTTTTTAGTGTGCCGATGTGTGTATATATGATGTTAGGATTTTGTGTTTTAAAACTGAAATTTAAGGTATGCTTGTGATTGCAATGATCAATTAAGCTTGAAAATCAAATTTCAAGTCTTATAAAACACCATACAACATTTAATTTAAGTTTAAAAATCCAAAAGTTTTCGAGTTTTTGAACTTTCTGTAAAACGGATTTTAATGGATTAAATGTTGTTTGTGGACGAACATTAGTAAAGGAAAGATGTTCAAAATCATTTTTCGAGTAGGATAGTGTAAAGGGTTAGGTCAAAATATCCCTGGAATTGAATTTTTGAATTTCCAGAAGTGAAATGGGACTTAGAAAATATTTTTTGTTCAAACTCGAAAATAAAGTCATTCGAGTAAAATCATGTTTTGATCGGGTTTGAACAAACAGTCAATTGAGAAAAATGTTGGTATCAACCAAGTTTGATAAGTTTTGACACTTAGAATATTTGAATTCTCAAAACTCGATTGAAACATCATTAGAGATAAATCATTCTTTAATCGAGTTGGAGTAATAAGTGTTCGAGGAAATTTCATGAGTCTATCAAGTTTGATCACAGAAAAGAACTTGGAGTGTTTATTGGTTCTTTCAACTCGGACAACATAACATTCGAAAATTTTCTCGGGTCATTCGAGTTTGTTACAAAAGGACAAATTTTCAATCTGAGTTGTTTTCAACTCGATCAACAGGTCTTTAGAGAAAATATAAGTTTCATTCGAGTTTAATACAACTTCACTCGAGAAATATCATTCTTCATTCGATTTTATCAAAACTTCAACCGAGTTGACTTGTGCTTTACCCGAGTTTTCCATTAAGTCATTCGAGTTTGGAGTCAAATGTTCAAATTTTTACTAAGTGTCGGAATTTTTAAAATTTTCAGAGAAATTTCACATTTTCGAGAATTTTTAAAATCTGTGTTCTATTAAATTGGTCTCTTAATGATTGACTTTGGAGTCCTAACAATAATATTTTTATTATTATTGTCTGGAATCCCGATACTTTAAACAATAAAACACATATTTTTCTAATTTCTTGTTCAATGTTTTATTTCTTTATCTGTAGGATTAAATTTGTGTACCTGTCATTTCTAACATGATTGCTATTTTTACAGGTATCAAATGGCATCCCAAGCCCCCACCCAAAATTCTAATTCCTCTGATTCTCATTCATCATCAAACCATATCATCACCAATCCTTGAAACCCAATTAGTCAAATTCAAGCATTGCCTATCCCTACTAGACAACAATCACCGGTTCGATCCAAATGTCATAAAAGTTAGCCACTCGGTGATTGTGGAAATACTCAAAGGTCACCCTCTTGGATATCTGTTGAAATATAAACCTTCTATTCCTCTTGTCTACCAAAATCAATTCTGGCACACAATTAAATTTGTGCCTGCTAAAGGAGATCATCATTTTAAAGTAACAATTGATCAATACAAAGCTAAGATCACACTAGCCAGACTCCATCATAATTTATTCTTGCCAAGACGGATTGATACTGTTAATTTCCCAGAGCTGGCGGATTTTGAAGACTTTGTTTCTGATGATCAATTATGCCATGATCTAATCTGTCTGGGTTATTCAAAACCTCTTGAGAAAAGTTCAAAGTTTCACAGATTCGGACTGAATGGCGAATGTATACACTGTTTGGGATCATCAACAGGTGTATGACCTCCAAACATACAGACATAGATCGAGGAAGCATCCATTGTTTGAGACTCTTTCATGGAATTGCTTTCAACAAGCATTACGATTTTGCACAATGCATTTGGGAAGATTTGAAGGAGGTAGTGTTGGCTAAGACAACAAATAGAGCGAGAAAATTTGTGCCTCTACAACGGTTCATACAAATATTGATCAGAGGTATCTTGAGGGCAAACGAGAAAATTCCAAAGAGATCATATGCTCAAAAATTCCCAGATTACGTGATGATGAGTCTTCATAAAGTTCAAGATGCTCCAAATTCAAATGTCATGCCTAACCCTGAAATTAAAGTATGCTGATCCTGAAGCAGAAAGTGTGAGACTTTATCTTATAGATCATGCTCTGATAGAAACCCAAGAACCGGGTTTTCTTGCCCAAGGAGTAATAGGTGATCAGGTACATCAACAAGGGGTTAATGTACGTACAGGGAAGCCAAACTGTAACTGAGGGTGTTGTGGAGGAAGTGAGGGGAGGTGAGAGTAGTTCTGATTTGGAGCGTACCTTATCCAATATTCCTGAAGGTGGAAATAAGGGAGAAGAGGATGATAATGATGATGAAAATGATGATAATAATGATGATTCTATGGGAGGTGCTGGTACAATTGAAATATCTCGACTTGAAAGTTTACCAGAGATAGATGTTGTTGAGATTACGAGAATGAGTGTGAGGGAGCTCCCAATCCTAGACAACCGGGATGAAACCACAACTGCTGTTAGCTCTCATGTGGGAGTTAGCATTGAAATAGCTAGTACCCCACTGGCGTCTGCACACCCAAATAACTACTCACCTTCTTCTCAACAAGAAGGTGTTTCAATTTTGCATCGGGATTTTGCACATGATCTATCATTGAATCCTTTGGATACCATGGATATTGAACAAAGTACACAGCTTTCCGCGTGTACATTTTTTCATGCACAAGTCTTAAAATCGATACACGATAGGACACTCGAGTCGACTCCATCTGTTGGAGTAAGTGCAGAGGACTTTGTGTCTCTGCCGGAACAACCACATTGTTGGATGCATCCGTTGCTCCTTCAATTGAAATGGTTGGAAGTCGTACCAGAGGTATATCAATGCAAACTCTGAATGTAGGACACACAGAGGTTCTTTTTACAAGTTCAATCGTTGTGTCAACTGAAAGTCTAGGTGACCCAGTAGTTAGTCCTTCACCCGTTGTTACTGAAATCAAGCTAAATGAAGCTATTAGTGGAGTCACAACTCAAATGACAAATCAATATTCAAAGATGATGGCCCAAATGTCAAATATTCAAAAATTGCTGAAAGGAAAGGCTGTTGCGGAGGGTGTCAAAGAAATAGATCCTCAAGACTCTGTTAATGAGCTGAGAGATTTTTGTTTTGAACAATTTGATGAGATGAGAGAGAGGATGATTGGTTTGGAAAATACAGTAGTGAGTGCTCTAGGTTCGTTATCTGAAAGGATGTCTTCCGTTGAACTGACCTGTAAAACTCAAGCTTCAGCTCCTAAAAGAAAGCACGATGAAGACTCTGATGATGCTCCTCACGAGGGGGAGAAAAGAGGAAGCTTGGAGAAATAGATATTGGACTTCAAATGATTGCTTATACTGAAAAAGAGACAGGAGGTGAAGATTTCGGAGAAGCTGGGGGTTCTAAACACAAACATGTTGATGCTCAGAGTGAGCTAGGATTGATTCTATATGAAGATGTTCCAGTGTCTTTAAGTATTCAATCAGGTATATATAATTTTGAGGAGTATAGTGGTTCAAAGAATGAAGATGAAGAAGAATTGCTCAGAATAGATAGTATTGGTAAAGATATTCATGAGCCTGAGGCTGAAGATGAAATATTTGAATTATCTGACATCACATTGAGAGCAGAGAAGATTGTTGATGAGGAGGAGTTAGTGAAACAGATCTTAATAGATGAAATGCCTGAACCGACGGTTGAAAAGCCTGAGGTAATGGTTACTGTTAAAGAAGAGTCCGATCAGTTTCTGATTGAGTATGTTGTAACTGAATCTGTGAGTGGGCTGAATGAAGTTGATTTGATGAACAAGTTTTTTTGAGAGTTATATCTTAGCTGATGAATCTCAACGTCAACACAATTTAAGACTTGTAGTTCAAGAAGACGTACAGAAGGAGACTAATGATATGCTAACTCTGTTAAATGAAGAAGAAATTAAGAAAAAAAGGTAAAAAGTTGGTGCTGACAGAGAAACAGAATGCTGAGTTCATCCAGAAACATAACAGACTTCCTTTCCTGGAAGATCATTTGGAAAGGAAAATATTCTGCGAGAAAAATGCGTCGTGTTTGTTTTTGAGGTTATTCAGAGTTCTTGAGCCAAATTTGCCCTATCTTGTGAATTATGCACACTTTTTGGAGAATAAGACTCAACCGATCGACATAGTCAGAAGTGAGCACATAATCACAAAATTGATCAAAATTGAGAAAGACAAGTTTGTTAATGTCTTTTATCCAACGTTTACTTTCACAAGAGTGGATGGAAAAAGTTATGAGTTCACTGAAGCAGATCTGTTTTCATTAAACTTAATTGATGTGTAAGATTTATTTGACGAACCGTGACGGAATAAGAGAGAAGAATTCTGCCGATTCGCTTTGAAAGCTTTATTTCACTTTATGCGCACAAAATTAGTACTCATGACAATTTTTGATCTTCAAATCGGGGTGGAAAGAGGAATGAGGAGAATCAACATTACTGCACCTAACAGAGATATGAAGAATTTGGAGAGATTAAAGAGTTTGATATTGTTATGGCCAAATCCCCTGTTGTGATCTACAAAGACAAAAATCGGAAGAAGAGAGTTATGCGGATAGTAGAGCTAAATAAGTTTTGTGATGGCACATTACAAAAAGTTTTGAGTGGACTTAAAGGTAAACTTGCTTATGATAACAGACAAAAGTCAAAGAAAGGAGGTTTGAGTGCAGACGACAGAAAGATGATTGTGGAGTTTGTTAAGAAGATTGAGTTTCATCAAAGGGGGAGATTGTTGGGAAATTACTTTTGTTGATGAAAATAATAAGTCTAGGGGTCAAATTGTAATTGTTCAATAGTTTCTTTGTATATAAATAGAAAGGGTCCGGTATTGTAGATGTACGGTTCGTACATTTTGACTTGCATGGATATTCATTCTTTTGTACGGAATTACAACCTAGGGTTCAGAGCTTTCATTCTCAGTATTGTAATTCTCATTTGTTGAATTAAAGCATTCAGTTAGTGTTGCAATCTGATCTTGTTCTTTATTGTTTAATCTTGTTTGTGATTGATTTTATTATAATATCAAATACTAGTTAGTAGAGTGCCAAACGAATATGAATGAACATGCCTCAATGAACAACAGCTAACATAAAACAAATGTAGACATATACAGTCCTAAGTACTCACAGTGGGTGCGTTAGTAAACTTCAAATTATATATTATTTCTCCTCGGACTTTCAACCGGAAATCACAATTTACCCCACTGTGTGTTTAACAACACCACAAGGGACCTATTACATTTGCATAGGAAAATACCATCAACGTATGTTTAATCAAAACTTTCATCAAGTTTTACAATTTAAAGTGTTCAATCTTCGGATCCTCGAACAAATTTCAATTATACCCGAGAAATATAAACTGAAGTTCTTGACCTATTCGAAGTTCGAGTCCCCCACCCGAAGTTGGGTCTCATCCGAAGTTCAACCCTACCCGAAATTCGGATATCAATACTTAGAAAATTTTTTATCATAATGATGTTCTTGGCGACTTGCCGAGTCATCCCATCCGATTTGACGAGTCGACCTGCAATTCAGTAGGTTGTAACTACGGGTTTTACCCAAAATTCTTTCCAAACTCATTTTTAGTAACATCAATCCATACAAATGATATATTAGCATATATGGAGTGTTTCTAGACTATTTTCCCTATCAATAACACTCCATTTGATCCAGATTTGACCAAAAATAAGGAAAAACTTCAAGAACACAAAAGTTCCTTAAAATCCATATTTCTTAGCTTTTAGGATGAATCAGTGAACTATTCTTGTTTCAGATGCTTCTAGGGACATCAATTGATGTTTTCCAACTATAAAAACATACATGCAACAACAATTTGTCAGATATAAAATTCGAATTTTGCATTTTAAACTCTTCCAATAACACCCCAACTTAAAAATCACTTTTCTTACCTTGATTCAGACTTGAATCTTGATAACATTTTGATCCATGGTCTGCCAGTCAAAGGATCTATCCTCGTTTCGTCTATGACTCTTTTCCCTACCCTTGGTGTCAGCCTTTCAAACCTTCCAGACCGACCTTCCTTCCTGATAATCTTTGCAATGACTTCAGCATACGGGTCGTCTCCTAGGTTTATGAGCTCCTTCCAGGCCAACTCCTTTACCTCACACTTAGGCAATGAATTGAAGTCCTTAAGCCTTCTTCTTAAGTACTGTAGCCAGTCTCTTCTTTTAAGAATGAATAGCTGCAATTCTTTATCAAAGAACCAGCTTAGAATTCCACCTGTTAACTTTCCTGGACTTGGCAGCCTCATCTTCTTCTTCACTGCCAAGTCAGTCTTCTGCTCTTCTTTCCTAAACCACGGTGTCATTTTTCTGCCTTTGTAAGCTCCCTATCAGGCAATTCAGATTTTGATTCATCATTAGATGCAGATCTTAGCATTTGTATGTCTATCACTATCTGATCATCATTCACATATACCTCTGTGACAGGTTGCTTCTATATAACCACCTCATCAACTTCATCTACCACTATCTTATCATCAGACTTCCAGTCAGCTACATCCTCAGGAATGAACTCGCCTTCCACAAGTTCCTCCTCCAAGAAGTCTTCAAAATCAAATCTTATTTCTTCCTCTTCCAACCCTTCCAAGGCTCCAATAATTTCTTCTCCAACAACCTCTGTAGCTTCGGGAGCCTTGCCTTTTCCGTTGTCAGTGCCTGATGATCCAGGCTCCCCCTGCGGATCAGCAAGCTGAGCAGTCTATTGTTGAGAAATATCTGCTAGCTCCCTATCTTTTCTCGCACTAGGATCGTCTCCTTCATCATCCCTCTGACTTTTCCTCAACTCATCCTCTCTACAACTTTCCCCCTGAGCTGCACGAGCTTACATCAGCTTCTACAAAATGGCCTCAAGGGTTGCAATTTTCTGTTCTCGGCCAGCCACTAGCTGATCCAAACTTGCATTATGTTGTTGTAGTTCTTGAACAGCCCTTGTTAGTTGAAGTATTTGGACTGTCTGGACATCAACTTCAGCTTTCAGTTGAAGAAGGCTTTGGCTGTCGATCGGTGTGGATGTGGATGGAGTGGTTGTGGTGGTTTCTAGTGGAATGGCGGTTGAGGTGGAAGGCATGGATTGATCTAGACGCTGTCGCTTTGCCCGCTGATGCCTTGCAAACAAAGCCTCTTCATCTGGCTCGTATGCTGCATCATCTTCTTCATCTTGTAAATGTCAAGACTGTTGTTGTTCAGTCTGTGGCGGCACAATGACTCTAGAATCGTAACGACCAAGAGTCATTGAAGGATTGGCTGCCTCCCTGACGTCTGCGTTCTCAGAATCTGTCTCTGAATCAGTTTCAACAGCCACATTGGATTGTTCTGGCTGATAATTTTCAATATCCTCAAATATATTGCTTGGGGCTTCAGGAGGATGTAGGATACCCTGAATCAATTCTTCGGCGATAGCTACCTGAGCTGCTCCCCCATGAGCAAAAATGTCTTCTAACGGTTCCTGTCTCTGATCAGCTCAGACTGTCAGAAGAGAAGCCGCTGCTGACGGAGCTGGAATCGGCGTACGTTGTGCTGGAGCAGATACTTCTTGTGCCGCTTCTCGGCCTTGCTATTCATTGTCCAACCATTCATCTTCAGCTGGAGCAACATAATTAGGATCTAGCAGAGCTCCAAACAGTGTAGTAATCTGCGGTCTAACATTCTCAGCTCTACGCTGGCTATGACTTTGACAGTCTGCGAAAATTCTCTTATCAATCCCTACGACGGCAACCACTTTAGAAGATGGTGGCAAATCCGGCAAGCAATGGCGGATTATCATCATAACAAACCGCAGGTACAATAGAAATGGCTCGCGACTAGGAGCTGTAACATGATGAATAAATTCAGCAAAGAAGAAGCTCTAGAAGCTGTACGACTTATTATATACTAGTGAGATCATCCCAGATTGTAACTTGGATGTCATCACATCGGAACCTGCTTTCTTTTGAGCGAGACACACAAGCAGTACGTGCATCAAAATATCTCCACTGGCCTATCAACCCACTTTTAACGTAGGATGGCTTGGCCAAATCTTGAGCATACCCCATACGTTGAAAAGCTCCTTGTCTCAGAGAAGCATGGAAATCAATTGGTCCACTTTCTTGAGCCTCAGTACCCAAATGAAGAATTGTTCTCATATCTTCCGCTAGAAACACAATCGATTGTCCATTAACTGTCGCTCGAAGAACTTGGGGCATCACCGGAGTATCCAAGTGTAGCGTACTCCAGAACTAACGAATATATTGAATCATCAATGTCGGGCTGTGAGTCAACGCGTACATAATGCAAGACCGCATAAAAAATTCCAGAATTTCTCAAAATTGACCTGCCTATGGGGCTTGCAAGTCAATACTGACCACCATATTGTGCTTATTGACGAACGCACGGTCTGCCATTTCTGCACATACATAAATAGTTAAAATTTGAAAATCTGAATTTTTTGAAAACAAATAAGTATGTATTGTGGTTAAGTTCGTACGAACTTATGGATATTTTGAATTAAGTTCGTATATCCCTTAAGTTTGTGGTCGGCGACTTTAACACAAAAACTCATGATTTAATCCTTTTTAGACTTAATTGACCGATGAATCTAGTCCTAAAAGGTTCTAATCGAGTTTATTGATGTTCCATTTTAAGTTTTATAACCTTAAACTTAGTATTTATAACACCTAGTTTTCGATTATCTAAACCTAAAAATACATGATAAAATTCCTTTAAACTCCCAGCAATTACTTACTTTACTATTTAGTAGTAAGCCTAAAGTGAATAGTTGGAAGTTCGAGAGGGAACAGTCAATATCTTCGTGTAACTGAAACAAAATCGCCGAATGTACGACAAGTTCGTAATCGCTGTTGCAAGTTCGTAATCGCCCTTTTAAGTTCGCGAGGAAGCAAATTCGTGAGTAGGTGAACGGATTTAATGACTTTGCACTATTTATAGGCCAGCTACTGTGCGACGAACTTAATTGACTTAAGTGCGTACGAACTTAAGTTCGTACGGACTTAGGTTTCCACGAACTTAACATGAAATTTTGAAAAACTTTAAAAAATTTACAACTTTTTCAACATTTTTAACTTTTCACGAAACACTTCACAATCAGCAAACAATTATCCCGCATCTATTGTTTTTCCAACTAAAATGCATCCTAGTATCTGACCTCGACCCTATTTATTTAAAATCTACCTAGTAAACTAAAAAAAAGTAATATAAAGTAATATAAATAAAAATTAAATTAAATTAAATTGCAAGAATTTAAAAATAAAATTAAACCAACTAACTATTTTTGTGAGAGAGTCATAGAAGGTTCAATCAGATAGCTTTGCCGACTCACTTTTGGTGTTGCATTTTCACACTTTGGAATTTTAATATTCCTTTATTGTTTGCTGTAACATACATACCATGTCGATTGTCGGTATTCTTGTCTACTTAAACACGCAACACTTAGAATTTTCCTTTAACCTTTTTATTTATCAAGAAATTACCTTACGTGTCCCACACTTAGAAATACTTCTGTGATCAAGACAGACATACAATCATTATGACTTTTTGGTATTTGCAAATCATCTTTAAAAGGCAAACGTCGGACACAGTTCTGTATTTATATACAACAGAGTGTCTTAGTTTGTCTTAGGGTAGAGCATACTTCTTTTATTTAGCCAAGACATCGGTGACAGGTTTGTTACGTACAACAAAGCAACATATCTTGCTATATTGAGTCAAAACAGCAATTACAGGTCTGTACTTACGTACAACAAAGCGACATGTCTTGACTCTCTTTACGTTTCATACTTTCTCTTTATTTAAGATGTATTTTGATGAAGCCATACATCCCCCAGACTGATTTACATACCTCATTCATAATTATTGTATGTGAGACTCAAACGCAGAAATTAAGACCTATTGGTCATACGTCTAAGTTAGTTACACATATGACAATTTCTTGATTGTTTTATTAGGTTTCAGGAAAACCTTTATGTTTTGTGCCTACCAACACATCATAACATGAACATGTACATCACTGAGATTTTATAGTGCATTATGTGTGAAAGTTTAACACTTAGAGTTTGTTAGACTTTGCTAAATCTCGTCATGTTGAACCTGTAACCCTAAGACCTCTTTCTTTATTTTCATTTTTCTCTTTTTTTTGAATTTTTATGGTTTTTTCTCTTTTTTAAGTAAATTAATTAAAAAGACAAACTAAAACTTGAAAAAATTTAAAGAAAGATTATCTATAGGTCAGGTTACTTTGGATTTCGCATCCCATTTAGTTGGACCAACAACTCAAACTGTGATCTATTAAATGCTTTTGTGAACAGATCCGCAAAGTTGTCTTCCGTTGGAACTTTTACCAATTTTATCAAATTTTTTCTCAGCACAGTCACGAATAAAGTGATGAGGAATATCAATATGCTTAGTCTTACTATGCTTTACTAGATTATTGGTTATAGCGATCGTAGAGTGATTGTCTATCCTAATAGGAGTATGAGTATAAGTCAAACCGTAATCCCACAATTGTTGTTGAATTCACAGAACCTGTGAACAACAACTTCCCGCAGCTACATATTCAGCTTCGCATGTTGATACGGCTACCGAAGTCCATTTCTTGCATTGCTAGGACACCAGTCTCCCTCTTAGGAACTGACAACCTCCCGTTGTTAACTTTCTATTCAAGCTGCACCCTCCATAATCTGAGTTTGTGTAAGCTTCAAATTCCAGATCTCCATCAGCGTGATACCAAATTCCCAGCTTTGGTTTTGACTTCAAGTTTCTCAGAATCCGCTTCATAGCCTTCATGTGCATCTCTTTGGGGTTAGCATAAAACCAGGCATAAATACAAACAGCAAACATAATGTCAGGTCTAGAAGCAGTTAAATACATAAGTGACCCGATCATGGCCCGATATAATGTCGGATCCACATCAGCATCACTATCGGTATCCGGTCCGAGAATGTGATTGACTTGAATTGAAGTACTGAAATGGGCTATGAGTTTTGTTTCTTCCATCCCAAAGCTATCTAATATTTCATAGACATACTTCGTCTGATGAATGAACATACCCTCCTTTCGTTGTTCAACTTGCGAACCTAAAAAGAAATTCAGCTCTCCCACCACACTCATCTCGAACTTAGACTTCATAACCTTCTCAAAATCTTTGCACAACTGTTCATTTGACGACCCAAAGATGATGTCGTCCACATAAACTTGTACTAGTAGAAAATCATCACCTTTCCTCTGAATGAAAAGTGTACTATCTATTCTCCCTCTCTCGAAACCATTTTACAAGAGATGAGTAGACAGTATCTCGTACCATGCCCTAGGTACCTGATGTAACCCATACAGAGCCTTATCCAATTTATATACTCTGTCCGGATACTTAGGATCAGTAAACCCTGACGGTTGCTTGACATGCACCAATTCCTTCACTTTCCCGTACAAGAAGGCACTCTTGACGTCTAGTTGATAGACTTTAAATCCTTTGAAGGATACAAAAGCAAGAAACAGTCAGATTACTTCAAGCCTTGCTACTGGTGCAAACACTTCATTGTAATCAATTCCTTCTTCTTGGTTGAACCCCGTTACTACGAGTCTTACCTTGTTTAGTGTAACGATGCCTCGATCTTCCCTTTTGCACTTAAAGACCCATTTGGTCCCTATTGCTACTTCTCCACGAGTTAAAGGCACTAACTTCCACACTTGTAGTTTCTTGAACTGTGAGAGTTCCTCCTGCATTGCTTCAACCCAAGAATCATCCTTTAGAGCAATATGTACATTCTTCGGCTCAACTTGAGAGATGAAACGAGAATACAGACAAGTGTGAAATGCCTCAGAGTCATTTATCATCGATATCAACACTGTGTTAATATTCACATTACTCCGAGTTCTTAGACCAGCATTTGGATTCCCAATAATATCCTCAAGTGGGTGGTCCTTATGTATTTTCAATGCTTCAACTGCATCGACCTGGAGATTGTCTCCCAGATTTGATCCTATTTCGCCTAGAGGGGGTGTGACTTCAGACGAAACATCCTCCTCGTGATCACTGTCTTCTGAGGCTGGATTATTTATCTGATTCACATCATTAGACGATGACAGTTCTTCAGTTGTTGGGACCTATCTTCTGTCGATATGTTTTCTTCAGATGACATGGGAATGCTCGAATTGGAAAAGACTCTACCCTCATCATTAAGATTTAAGGTTGAGAAGTCATTCTCCACAGTTCCTGCATCACCACTAAAAGGAATGTTAAATGATTCAAACACAGAGTCATAATCAAATAACCATTCTGGACCTATTTGGGGCTCATGTGAATAACTGGTTACATCTATGTTGAACACAATTTCAACAGTACCAGTAGTTTTATTAAAAACCCTTTTGTTTTGTGAATTTGGGACATACCCTAGGAAGTATCCTTCGTCTGCCATTTCACCAAACTTAGGTTGATGTTTCGTTTTTAACAAAGTACATGGCACCCCAAATGGTTTAAAGCCAGTTAAATTTGGTGGTCGCTTATTCAGAATTTCATAACAGGTTTTGTTCAAAGATTTGACAGCAAGGACTCTGTTTAAAACATGACAAGTGGTATTCACTGTCTCCCCCCAAAACATTGTGGGAAGCTTTGAAACCGAAAGCATAGTCCTTGATGCTCTAATCAATGTCTTGTTCTTTCGTTCTGCCACCCCATTTTGTTGTGGCTCATATGGTGCACTAAATTGATGCATTATGTCTTTATTTAGGCAATATACACTATATACTGCATTTTTGAACTCTGTTCCATTATCACTTCTGATACATTTTACCCTTTCCCATATGAGTTCTCAACTTGGTCTAAGAACCAAATCAGCGTGCCTGCTGTTTCGTCCTTTGTACCTAGAAAGAAAACCCAAGAAAATCGTGAGTAATCATCAGTGATAACTAAACAATACCAACTCCCACCTATACTCCTTTTGTTGATTGGACCAAAAAGATCCATATGCAGCAGATCAAAGGTGAAGGATAGAGTTCTGAGTCTTTGACTTGTGTGACTTCTTGTGTTGTTTTCCTTTCTTGTACGTCACACATTTATCTTCAAATTGGAAGCTTTTCATAGGTTCACCTTGCACAAGGCCATTTTTACAAATGTAATGCATCTTCCTTAAGTGCAATTGAGCCATACGCTTGTGCCACAGCAAGGATTCTGATTCTGAAGCTCTGGATAACAAAATGTAGACCCTATCGAAGATTCTGCTGTGGACATGTCCATCATATACAGATCATTCTTCCTTGGAGCCCTAATCATTATCCATTCTTCCGGAATCTGAAATCCAGGATTTAGCACTAGCGCTTCCTTCTCAGTAAAAAGCACTGAGTATTTTTTATCACAGATTTGAGAGACACTAATGAGATAGTGATCAAGCTTATCTACATAGTAGACCTACTCGAGTGTGATTTTCCCATTAGTGACTGTTCCTAATCTAGTGATGTCGCCTCCTTTATTCCCAGCAAATGAGAAATTCCCTTATACCCGCTTTTAAAGTCTGTCAGTAGACTTCTCTCCTCAGTCATGTGTCGAGAGCAACCACTATCTACGAACCACTTGTTGTTTAGACCTGTAGTTAACTCTGCACATGATTAGTTATCATGGGGAACCCAAGCCATGACTGACTTGGTAATACAATTCTCATCCACAAATTTGAACTCTTTCAAATACCCATCTCTCCTTTTAAGTGACTTGGGTTTTTGAGCAAGAACCGGTTGTGAAGCTGAGTGATTAATATCCACTCTTGGGCTTTGGATTGTCTTTTTCTATGCAGCCCTAGAGTAATTTCTGTTATAATGCATTTCAGTGTTATAACTCAGGGCTCTTCCAGGAATCTGATGTCTGTTAGGAGTATGAGACCTAACTGGAGTATAACTCCTCTTAGGTGTATGATTCCTAATGACAGGTTGGGGGCCAAACCTTGATTGACTAGGTAATCTATTTGGTGAATTATTCCTAAGTCCTTCACTTTGTCTGATAGACCCCGGTGGTTGTTTATTACCTATTCGTGATGTCACATTCAAGTTCTTCTCTGAATTTTGAGAACTACTCGTGCTTGCAATACTAGGCACTGTTTTCAAGGTTTGTTGTTCTTGTTTCTTTATGATTGGTGTAGACTATGGTTTCTTATAGGGACAACCTGATGCAACATGACCTTTTTCATGACATTTAAAGCAAGACATCTTGTCAATAGATTTCATATAAGCACTCTTTGACTTAGGCGTCTCACTAATGTCCTGTTGGTTTGTATCAACAACTTTGTTCAACTCCTCTTGTTTATTATCACTAACAGTTTTAGCTTCTTCAGGTTTTGACACACTATTGGACTGCACAAACTTTACCATTTTCTTAATCTGAGAAGCAGTTGCTGACACCTTAGCTGTTGACACCTTATCCAACTCAGTTACCTTTACTTCCTCTGTTTTAACCGTTTCCTTGGTCTCATCCTGAGGGATAGGCACATAGTTGTTGAAAGGTGGAGGCACATCCTGATATCCTAGGCCAATTGGTTTCTTAGACTGTCTCTACGAATCTAAGATTTTGCCTAAAGTCAAGGATGAGTTCCTAAACTTCTCAATTTTACTATTTGCCTCAGCAACCTTGACTCTAGCTTCTGATAACTCTACATCTTTAAGGGGGATCTCCTTAGTCAGTGATTCTACATGCTCATAAATTAGTTCCATCCTGACACATTGTTCACTCAATTTCTCTTTCAGAACTATTACATCTTGATCATCAGCATTCATTTTAGCCCTAAGATCTTCCATAATGTCTAATAGACTAGCATTATCAGATTTTAAAGACTGAATTTGAGCTGTCATAGATGAATGTGATTCTAGCACTAAATTCAAAGTATCATTTAAAGTAGTACATAAAACACATAAATCATGAAAGTAGAAAAGTTAAGAGTTACCTTTTTCCGATCCGATTCGACGTTGGCCATCTGAGCTGCAAACTCCAGAATAGTTAGCTCCTCAGAATTTTCTTGTACCAATGGATTTGTGTCGGACTGTTGGGTATCCTCCTTCTTTTCCTCTTCTGCTCCACTATCAGTTTCAGTCACTTCAGCCATAAAAGCTCTAGTGTTTCTCTCCGGATGAGAATTCCAATCATAAGTACCATCTATCTGCTTGTTAGAAGATACATTTGTTAGTAACCCAGCCACTGAAGCTTGATTCCTGTAAAGTCACCTACCTACGGATCTGATCTTGACGCGACACCTTCCAACTAGTGCAGAATCGTCGTTGGGGTTTAACGGATCGATCACACACACGGAAACCGGGAGACGAACACTATGATAGACATTATGACGAACGGCCCGACACGTGTATTTCTCCGAAACGACTCTCTGAAATGTCACAAGTTCGTACGTGCACTATATGAGCTCTAAACGCTAATCTCTACAAATGTCTCTGAATAAAATGAACTGATGCTCTGTTTGCTCTCAAGTTCGACAGAACCTTTGAGCCGTTAAAGATCACTGAATTCACAATGCTAAGTTCAATATATAGCCGATAAGTTCGTGTAGACGCTCCTCACGAACTTAGCTTCACTAAGTTCAAACTCTACCATTTGAACTTATTCTTGAACTTATCTTTGAACTTGTTCTTGAACTTATCTTTGAACTTGTTCTTGAACTTATCTTTGAACTTGTTCTTGAACTTATCTTTGAACTTGTTCTAGAACTTATCTTCACCTAGAACTTATTTTCACCTAGAACTTATTCTCACCTAGAACTTATTCTAGAACTGAATCTAGAACTTATTTCTAGAACTTATTCTAGAACTTAATATGATAGTCTAGAACTTAACATCCAAATGTAAACATCATACACAATCATGATATCAATAACAAAACTAGACTGCTGTCATCACACCAGATGTACCAACAGACTCCCCCTTGACGATAGCTTCTAGTTGTTGTTCATTGATCTCAATAGACTATCAGATTTAGAGACTATGAATACCGAAACTAGACAGCTATTATCGCATCGCGTGTATCAACAGACTCCCCCTTGACGATAGCTTCTAGCAGATATTCATTACTCTATATAACTAGGCTTATTTAAGTTACTACCTGCAGGAGTCCCTACTCAACACACACTTTGACAACTTTCTAATATTTCCTGCCTTCAGATCTCAAATTCTCATCAAAAGAAATTCCCTAATCATGAAGTCTGTGCAGGTCATATTTAGATAGATTGACAATGAGCAAAGGATTGTAGACTCTCAATCTTCTTTGTTTTCCATGACTGCCTCTCCAGTTTCGCTATCTGATTCATCATTTAGTGCAGATTTCAGCATCTCTAGATCTATCACATTCTGATCTTCATTCATAACACCTTCATCGAGTGAATTCCTAATCAGGTATATCTTTAGGAGTAAACACTCATTCCTCAAGATCCTCCTATTTTAAGTCATCTTCGAAGACGAACCTCATTTCATCTTCATGCTCAGCAAGCTGAGCAAATTGTGGTCTTGAAAGATCTGCTAGCTCACTGTTCGGGCCATCTTCTTTGAATTCTCTACAATTTCTCCCCCTGAGATGGACGATCTATCAACAACCCCTCCAGTGTAGCCTTCAGATTTGCAATCTGCTGCTGCTGATCAGTCTCTGTCTGATCAAACTGGGCATTAAGATGTTGAAGTTCACGAATTGCTTTTGTCAGCTGAAGAATCTCTACTTCTGTTAAAACTCCAATTCTAACACTGTATAGACTTAATCAACACATGAAATAAGTCATAATATGTTAGACGGACATTAAAATCCATTTTTCAACGATAAAAATGCAATGAAACTCTCCTCACTTACATTCTTTGATGGTTTAGAAGGTAAACCAAACACTAGAATTAAGTTCAAGAGAAACAGTCGTTATCTTCGTTAAACAGTCACAAAATCGTAAGTTTTGAAAAACATTGAACAATTTTCAACTTTTTCAACTTATCCCGAAACCCTTCACTTTTAGCATCTGATTATCACGCAAATTTTGTTTTTCCAACTAGAAATGCATCCTAGTAACTTTGACCTTATTCCTATTTATTAAAATCAAGATTATCTAAGCTAGAATAAATTAAAATTAAAATAAAATAGAATAGAATGAAATAAATTTAAATTAACTTAAAAGTAATTTTAAAGATAAAAATACACTAACAGAATATTTTTGCGAGATAGTCAAAGAAGATTCAATCAGATAGCGGTGTCAAAACTCACTTTCAGTATTTCACACTTTAGGAATTTTTTATTCCTTTGATTGTTTGTTGTGATATACACTTCAAGGTGATTGTTAGTATGTTTTTCCTTTTAAACATTCAACACTTTGGAAATTCCTTTGGCCTTTTTATTTATCAAGAAACTACCTTACGTATCCCATACTTAGACATACTTCTATGATCAAGGCAGACACACAATGATTATGACTTTTTGGTATTTGCGAATTTTCTTTAAAAGGCAAACGACGGACACAGTTCTGTATTTACATACAACAGAGTGTCTTAGTTTGTCTTAGAGTTCCTCTTATGTTAGCAAGACAGCGGTGACAGGTCAGTACTCACGTACAACAAAGTGACTTATCTTGCTAGTTTAAGTCAAAACAGCGGTGACAGGTCTATACTCACGTACAACAAAGCGACTTGTTTTGACTTCCCTTTTCTTTACAAAACCTTTTCTTTCTTTGTTTAAGATGTATTTTGATGTTGCTATACATCCCCCAGATAAATTTGCATACCTCATTCATAATCATTGTCTGTATGTCTCAAACATAGAGTTTAAGACCTTTTGGTCATACATCTAAGTTAGTTACACATATGACATTTTCTTGATCATATTATTAGCTGTTAGGATTTCCTTCATGTATTATGCCTACCAACATATCAGACAAGAGTGTGTATATCACTTAGATTTTAAGGTACATTATGTGTGAAAGCTTAACACTTAGAGTTTGTTAGGTTGTGCTAATGTTCGTCACTTTGAACCTTAGACTCTAAGACTTCTCTCATTTTCCAATATTCTCCTTTTTGAGATTTTTTATGGTTTTTTTTTCTTTTTTTTTCTTTTTCTCTTTTAAGGACAGTAACTAATAAGATAAACTAAAAACTTAAAAAAAAAACTTTAAAAAGAAAGAAAAATATACCGAGGTCAGGTTACTCTGGATTTCACATCTCACTTAGTTTAACTAACAACTTAAAGTGTGATCTATCAAATGCTTTTGTGACTAGATTCGCATAGTTGTTTTTACCAACATTGTTATATCAATTACCACACATTACCTTTTTCCCGTAAGACTTCTCAATTTGGTCTAAGGACCCATTCAGCATGCTTGCTGTTTCGTCCTTTGTACGCCTGTCTAGTGTCGAGAGCAACCACTATCCATAAACCATTTGTTATTTGGACCTGTAGTTTACTCCTGTACACTAAACAAGAAAAGTTAGTTATCACGGGAAACCCAAGCCATGACTGACTTGGTAATATCGTTCTCATCCACAAACGTGAATTCTTTCAAATACCCATCTCTTCTTTCAGGTGGCTTAGGCTTTTGATCAAGAATAGGTTGTGGATTCGAGTGAATAACATCCACTCTCGGCCTTTGGGTAGGTCTTTGCTGTTCAGCCCTTGAATAATTTCTGTTATAATACATCTCAGTTTGATAATTTTGTGCTCTACCTGGTGTCTTATGTCTATTAGGAGAATTAAACCTAACTAGAGTGTGACTCCTCTTAGGTGTATTATTCCTAATGATGGTTTGGGGGCCAGACATTGATTGACTAGGGAATCTATATGGTGAATTATTCCTAAGTCCTTCATTTTGTCTTAGAGATACCGGTGGTTGTCGACTACCTAGACGTGACATCACACTTGAGTTGTTCTCTGAAATTTGAGAACTACTCTAGCTCGTATCACTAGGCATTGTTTTTAAGGTTTGCTACTCTTGTTTCCTTATGTTTAGTGAAGACTCTGGCTTTTTGTAGGGACAACCTGAAGCAACATGTCCTTTCTCATGACACTTAAAGCAAGACATCTTGTTAATAGATTTCTTATAGGCACTCTTTGATTTAGGTGTCTTACTAATGTCCTGATTGTTTGTATCAACAGCTTGGTTTAACTCCTCTTTGTTATTATTACTTACAGTCTTATCTTCTTCTAGTTTTGGCTTACAACTAGACTATACACACTATACCGTTTTCCTAACCTGAGGAGTAGTTGAAGATACTTTAGAAGACTCAGTTACCTTGACTACCTCTGATTTAACCGTATCCTTGGTCTCATCCTGAGGAGTAGGTACATGGTTCCTATGTGCCTCAGCAACCTTAGCCTTAGACTCAACTAATTCCATATCTTTAAGAGAGATCTCTTTGGTCAGTTACTCTACATGCTCATAAATTAGTTCATTCCTAACACTTTGTTCAATTAATTTGTCATTCAGAATTATTAAATCTTGAGCATCATTTCTCAGTTTGGCCTAAAGATCTTCCTTAATGTCTAATAAATTAGCATTATCTGAATTTAACGATTGAATTTGAGCAGTCATAGATGAAAGTGATTCTAGCACTAGGTTCAATTTATCATTTAACGTAGTACATAAAACGCATAAATCAAGAAAAGTAGAAAAGTTCAGAATTACCTTTTTCCGATTAGATTTGATGTTGGCCATCTGAGCCGCAAACTCCAAAGTAGTCAGCTTTTCCGTAATCTCTAGCACCAAAGGATCTGAATCAGACTGCTGGGTATTCTCTTTCTTTTCTTCTTCTCCCATATCTGTTTCTGTCACTTCGGCCATGAAAGCCCTAGTATTCGCCTCTGGATGTGTATTCCAATCATATGTGCCATCGAACTATTTGTTAGACCCCACATTAGTAAGTAAACCAGCCACTGAACCCTGATTCCCTGATCTCTGATTCCTTGAACTGGCTGAATACTGACGTCCCGAGTTCTGATGATTATCCATCTTAGGTCTTTGACACTCTCTCGCAAAGTGTCCCAACCCCTGACAGTTATAGCACCTAACTTTTGACTTATCGAATCCTACATTGGTCACACTTAGATTTCTTCCTGTTCCTTTCATGAACCTCTTCAATCTCTGTGTGACCATAGCCAATTGCCATTGTAGGTCCATTTGCTCCAAGTCATCCGGATCCACTTGATCAAAATCTTCTTCCCATAGAGCTGGATCATTTATTTTCCCTTGAATACAATTCCTGTAAGCTTCTACAAACGATGCTTGAAGCTTCAGTTGCTCCTCTGCAGTTGTAGCGCTCAGTGGCATTTTTATGTATCCCTGAGACGATGATCCTGAAGTAGATACCTGCGGTTGATCATCCGGATTTGTAACACCCAGAAAGGCCCTACATAAGATAATTCAGCTTCCCTTGGTATGTCTTCTTGTTATCCAGAATAGAATGTTGTAGCTTCCGACGTAGATGCACTAGAAGTAGAGGTCTTTGATTTCCCGAACTATATTTCAGGATCTTGGACTTGATCAAGTTCTCTCTCCTTCTTCTGGATTTTAAAGTTATATGCTCTCAAAGTCCCGATGACTTCTTCCAGTGTGAGAGTTTCTAACTTTTCCTCGTCGTGCTTTATCAGTGTTGTGTACATCTCCCACTTTGCTGGTAAAGCATCAAGAAGCTTTTCTATCTTTTCTAACTCTGAATAATCAACCATGTGATTATCTAACTCAGTCAGAAGGTGATAAAACCTTGTAATCACCTCATCTAAACTCTCTTCTTCACATTCTTGAAGATGGCAAATTGTTGTTACAACATTTCTGTTCTCCCCTTGCGAACTCTTGGATTTCCCTCACACCTCTGCATGAAGTGGAAAATTGTCTTTAATGCAAATCTGCAGTGCTCATTTCTCTTATTTCTGCACAACTCATGAAATAAATCTTCAATACGACCAGGTGCATACAACTATCAAGAGTTTGTTTTAAGGAAAATGTCTGGAAAGAAGAAAGCAGAAAAAGATATCGTTGACCCGTTAGCCTTATTGGCATATAATAAATACAAGTATAAGTTGAAGAAGGAAAAACAGGTAGTCATAAGCAATAGCTCTTCTGAATCAGACTCATCAGATTCATCCGCAGATTCTGAGATAGAAGAAATGAAAAGGCAAATGGCCTTACTCACTAAGGCATTTCAGAAGAAGTTCTACAGAATGCCCACCAATAACAAAATGAGATACAAGACTGGCTCAAGAAAGTTTGACAAGAAGGAGAAATATGAAAAGTCTGGTGAAAGCAGTGGAAGGAAAGCAGATAAATATGACAAATCTGAAAAATCAGCCAAGAAATATACAGAGCAAAAATGCTACAACTGTGGCAAGCCCGGACACTTTTCCCGAGAGTGCAAAATGCATGTAGTCAAAAACTCTGAATACTACACAAGAATGGCACTTCTAGCCAAAGAAAAGGAAGCTGGAAAAACTCTAATGGCTGAGGATGATCATTGGCTACAACTATCAGAGGATGAATACATCTTGGATGAAGATGCACAAATCTGCTTGAAATCAGAGGTTTTCAATGAATCAGAACTGAGTGAGTCAGCAATGGTTGCAGAAGATGAGGTATGGGTTGGGTTGACGGATGAAGAGAATGAGGAAAAGGAAGAGTCTGATGAGGAATTGACTGAAGATTTTGCAATGATGGCAACAGGGAATGCTGGCTGCAGCAAAGACAAAGAGACTGATGAATCAGATTCAAAGAAATCAGATAGTTCAGAAACACCGGAGGTACATTTTAACTCTGAATCTGAAAATGATGATTCCTGTTTGATTGAAGAATAATTAACACAAATGGCTTTCATGCTAAAGAATTTTGAAAAATCCTTAAAAGCTGAAAAGAAAAATGCTCAATCCTTGGAAAACAAGCTAAATCAAGAACATGCGTTAGTATTGGACTTTTCCAAGGATAAAGCATTAGCACTACGAGCACTTTCAGATTTGCAAGATAAAACAAATGAACTTCAATGCAAAATCCAAGAACTAAATAACAATATATCTGACTTAAAAGAAAAACTGAATTTGACAGAATTAGAGGCTTCAAATTATAATAGTAAAATATCATGCCGTTTTTGAAGAAAGAACAAAACTTTATGAGAAAATAAATACATTGGAAGATGAGTTTATCAAAAGAGGTCAAACAAATCAAACAATCTATTTAAATCAACCAAAATCAACCGAATTTTATAATTCTAAATCTGGTATTGGTTGGAATAATCCAAAATATCTGACAAAGGCTATTTCAAATTCACCTACTTTATATGATGTCAGATATATGAATCTAGGATTAAAAATGGCATTTATGAAAGCATCAGATGAGATAGAGTCAAGTGAAGATTCAAAAAGACTAAGATCTGATAAAATGCAAAATTTTGTTGATTATAACAGAATAAATGAATCAAAAAAAAATACTTGTCTTAAACAGGAGTATATTCAGACGTATTCTGAAAAGGATTTATCTGAATTTGCTACTAAATCTCAAAAGTTATATTTACCATTTTCAATTCTTGGAAAGATAAACTCTGATCTCGAATTGAAAATCAAAAATTTTGAGACAGAAAATTAAACTCTTAAGGCTGAACTTAAAAATCTGGAACAAAAGTTGCAAAAACAGCCTGAGAACAAATCAATATCAGATCAAACATCTTCAATTCCACTTGATTCTATTAACTCTGAAAAAGGACTTTGATCTGTACATGAACTCTGATTTTAACTCATTGGAAGAAATGTGTGTAAAAATAGATGAGTTTGTAAAACCTTTACAAAACAAACAAACTAATGACCTTAAAGAACCTGTTAGAATTCTGCAAAGAATATCTACATATTCAAATGAATCATCTGAAAATTCACCTAGTTTACAACAAAAAAAGGAGAAAACAAAAGTTACTTTTGTGACTCCTACTTATGAAAGAGGTGAATCATCTTCCACAAAGGACTCTATTGCACTCAAGGTCCAAAATTCAAAAGGTAAGAGACCTTTACAGAAGAAACAAGTTTCTAAAATCACTAATTCTCGTGTTTCTTGTATGTCAGAATATATTGTGAAAGGTTCTCGGAAGCAAGAATGGAGAAAGAAGCAGAAAGAAATGAAAAACAAGAGTATAAAACAAGAGTGGAGAGTGAATGAAAATGTTGTTACAGATACAAATAGACAATTTGAAAAATCTGTCTGTAATAATAAATTTACTGATAAATCTTGTATTAAATACTCTCGGACTGCTTTAATTGCTTTAGATTCTGTTTCTTGTAAATCAATGCATACTAAATCTGATAAGCTTGTTGGCTACCAAAGAAAAAGGACCCATCTTTTAAAAATAAAAAGGTTCCTAAGCAACAAACTTCAAAAACAGTTCCACAATGAACTGTACAAAAATGGATACCAAAAAGAACTGTTAAAAAGTGGGTACCTAAAATAAAAGACGTATCTGATGAGAAAAAGCATATTCAACCACATGATTTACCAAAGTCAAAAGTACCCAACTATAAGTGGGTACCTCATGTGTTATTTCGTCTTATAGGTAAATCATGTGTGGTACCTTGACTCCGGATGCTCAAAGCACATGACCTGACAGAAAGAAACACTCACTAACTTTTTAGATAAGTTCTGTGGGACGGTCAGATTCGGGAATGATCAATTCTGTCCGATCAAAGGTTATGAGAGTCTTGCGTGCGATAAGATTACAATACAGAAAGTCTTCTACGTTGACGGTCTTGGTCACAACTTGTTCAGCATTGGACAACTCTCCGACAAAGGACTAAAGGTCAACTTCAAAGCAAATCGGTGCAGCATAAGATGTGGAGAAGGAAAAGAAATCCTTGCAGGGAACAGGAAAACCAATCTGTACTCAATTGACCTAGCCTCTATCAATCTGAAGAAAGATGTCTGCTTAATGTCAAAAGCAACATTTAAAACATCTTGGCTATGGCATCGTCGTCTTTCACATCTGAATTATAACGAATTAACCAACCTTGCAAAAGGTGGGTTAGTTAAAGGGCTACCAACTCTCAAATTTCAAAAGGAGCAGTTGTGTGCCGCTTGTGAAAAAGGAAAGATGACTAGAGCTTCACACAAGTCCAAAACAGAACACTCATCAACGAGAGCATTGGAACTGCTACATATGGATCTGTGTGGACCAATGAGAGTACAAAGTATAAACAAGAAACGATATGTGTTGGTAATAGTCGATGACTACTCTAGATACACATGGGTTTTCTTCCTGCGGTCCAAATCTGATGCTACCGAGATCATAATAGACTTCATCCGAAGAATTCAAGTAAAGTTGCAACTTTCAGTTCAGACCTTCAGATCAAATAACGGGACAGAATTCAAGAACAAATCTCTTGAATCGTTTCTGAATTCTGTGGGAATAACACATCAATTCTCAGCCGCTCGTACTCCACAACAAAATGGTGTCATTGAACGACGAAATCGGACACTACTGGAATCTGCAAGAACGATGCTAGCATATTCCAATCTTCCGTTATTCCTATGGGCTGAAGCTGTAGCAACAACTTGTTTCACGCAGAACCGATCAATAATCAATAAAAGATTCGGAAAGACTTCGTACGAATTAATAAACAAACGGGTACCTAATGTTAAATTGTTGCATGTCTTTGGATGCAGGTGCTTCATATTAAATGACAAAGACAATCTGGGAAAATTTAGTCAAAAAGCTGATGAAGGTATATTCATTGGGTATTCGAAGGAGTCTGTAGCTTTCCGGGTCTACAACAAGCGGACCAAGACAGTCAATGAAAGCGTAAATGTAAAATTTGATGATGGCGTAGTAATGGCTTCTGAACATACCAGTTCAGGACCCGACCATAACAAGCCGACTTCTATGAAGTCAACTGAACAGAGTGCAGATAATTCAGATTTAAATTAATTGTTCGAGAACTTCTATGACGACTACTTTCAAAAGCTTAAAACTAATGTTTCAAATTTGGTGCCTGACAGGATTACTGAAGATCGAGTCGTAGTCTCAGACTATTCTCATCAAACCATTTCAGAAGAAACTGGAGAAGCCTCAACGACAGATGTGCACTTACCTACTAATAGTGTACAACCCATTCAACCTCCGGAATCTTTTGAAACCGTCTTACCATCTGAAAACTCAGAAACCCCTATCTCAGATAATATATCATCTACATCTGAAGCTAACCCCTGAATTCCCTATTTAGACTTAAATCCCAATCAAGACCAAATTCAACCGTATCCACATACCTTTCTTTAAGTGGACAACTGCGTCAGTCTAAACCAAAAGAGCAACAATAAACGAGTGTTTATTTTCAAATTTTCTCAGCAAAATTGAGCCAAAGAATGTGAAAGAAGCTCTTCTGGATGCTGATTGGATTGTGGCAATGCAAGGATAACTGAATCAGTTCAAAAGGTTGAAGGTATGGAGATTGGTAGAGTGACCTAAGTAAAAATCAATCATTGGCACGAAGTGGATTTTCAAGAATAAGAAGGATGAACATGGTGTCATCATTCTGTAATTCCTACTTATCAATCAACAATTAATCAATATAAGAAAGATTAATATCAAGAACAAGTAACCGAATGCTTTGATTAATCATAAATGATGATTACAGAGATGAATGAAAAACTATTCGTACTGTAGCACTAAATTCACTGTGAAAATCAGTGCGTACAAAAAGTGAGAATGTCAGATCTATCTCCACCTATTACAAAGTCAACAACCTATTTATATTATTTACAACTTTGTACAAATTACATATTAGACCCTAGACTTTGTTTTTCATCAACAAAATAATATTCCAATAAACTCCCCCTTTGATGAAATAAGCAAAGTCTTCAACTTGTTAGCCCCAGCTTCATCTCAAACCTCCTTACGCTTTTCCAGTCAGATAGTCTCTAGTTGATTTTGGAAAGAAACTCAACCATCAATCTTCTGTCATTAACAGTTAAAGCTCCCTTCTTTGTTTTCCTCTTCTTTTCAAATGCCAACTTTCCCTTCAACCCATTCATTACCTTTTGTAGTGTCCCATCACAAAATTTATTAAGTTCAACACTTCGCATTGCTCTAAGCTTTTTATTTTTGTCTTTGTACATAACCGCAGGATGCTTAACCATAATGACTTGATACTCCTTCAGATCTCCTGCAAACTTGATTTTTCGATTTAGAGCTGTAATGTTTATTTTCCTCATACCTCTCTCGACTCCAATCTGTAAATCTTGCACAGACATTAATACCAATTTGGTATGCATGAAGTGAAAAATTGTCTTTAGTGCAAATCTAAAGTATTCATTCCTCTTATTGCGGCACAGCTCATCAAATAAGTCTTCGATATCAACCAAATGCATATTAAACATGTCAGCTTCGGTGAAAGAATACGTATTTCCATCAACTCTTGAAACGGTAAAAGTAGGATAGAAGATCTGAACAAACCGATCTTTCTCAATTTTAATTAAATCAACTATCCTAAATTCACTTTTCACTTTATCCACAGGCAGAGTCTTATTCCGCAAGAACCTAGCATAGTTTACCAGATTCGGCATATTTGACTCCAGAACAGTTTCAGAAAAGTACAAGGAGCTTGCTTCTTGCAGAATATTCTTTTCTCCAAATAATCTTCAAGATATGGCAGTTTATTCCTTTTCTTAATATACTCGGCTGATTGTCTTGCAGATAAGTCCAATGCTTTAACTTTCTTTTTACTAATTTCATCCTTGTTGAGCAAAGTAAGCATATCTCTAATTTCCCTTTGAACCACTTGCTGAGCTTCAAATCTTAGTCTGTGTTGTTTTTGTGATTCGTTAGCCAGAATGTATTCATTGAAAAATCTTTCCATCACTTCAATTTCATTCAACTCAACAACCTCTCGTGGAATCACATTCTCAATAGGAAATTCTTCAATCTCTTCTTTAATTTGAACCGTAACCTCAGGCTTTTCAACCGTCAGTGTTGCTATAGAATCTTTCAAAATTTCTTGCACCAATTCTTCCTCTTCTTCAATTCTTTCAGCTTGAATTGATATATCAGTTAAGACAATCAAATCATCATCATCATCAGATAATTGAACATCAACCTCTTTCTCTCCTTCACTTTCTTTTTCTTGAAGCAACAAACTTTGTTCTTGAACCTCTTGAACATCATCATCCGAATCATTGTACTCCTCAAAATTGTAAATATCTGACTGAATGTTTAAAGGAACTGGAACATCTTCATGAATAATCAATCCCAGCTCACTTTGAACATCAGTTGGTTCCTTTGAGCTTCTCACTTCTCCTTTCTCTTGACCTTCAGACTCTTTCACTGGATAAGTGATCATTAACAGACCCGGTGTCGGCCCATCAAGCTTCCTCCTCTTCTCCCCCTCATGAGGAGCATCATCGGAGTCATCGTCATGCTCATCATGTTTTCTTTTGGGCGCAGAAGCTTGAGCCTTACATGTCTGTTCAACTGCCGCCACACGTTCTGATAAATTGCCCAAGGCAGTTATCACCGTACTCTCTAACCCGATCATTCTCTCTCTCATCTCATCAAACTGCTCAAACACTAAGTCTCTTAGCTCTTCTATAGCTTGATTTGGATCTTGTTGCTTCACTGACTCCTCTGCTACAGATTTTCCTTTTAAAAATTTATGAATATTCGTCATTTGAGCCATAACTTCTGATAGTTGAGCAGAAACATGACTGTTCACACCAGCAACAGCAGCATTTAACGCTTGACTTAGAGTAGATTCAGTGACAAATGGGGAAAGAGTAACTACTGGGTCACTAAGACTTCCAGTTGACACAACAGTGGAACTTGTAAAAATAACCTCTATGTGGCCAGTGCTCAGAGTTGGCATAGTCGTGGCTCTGACTGGACTTCCAACCTCTTCAAGTGACGGAGCAACGAATGCTTCCGTGACTGAGGTTGTTCCGGCAGTGACACTGAGTTCAACTGCAGTTACTTCAACAAATGAAGCAGACGCAAGTGTCCTAGTGTGTATCGGTTCTAGACTTTGTGATTGAAACAAAGTCGTACACTCGGGCAGATGTGTACTAAATTTAATATCCATCACATCCAAAGGATTATCGAATAGCATTTGAGCTTGTTCCCAGTGTTCAATTGAAACAGTCTCCTGTTGAGAGGAGACTGAGTGGATGGGGGGTGTGCAATCGTCAGTGGGATACTGACTTCTTCAATGCTAACTCCCGGTTCGGAGCTAACAGCAAATGTGGCTATGTCCCGGCTTTCTGGGCTTTGGGCATCCCTCACACTCTGCTGAGCAATACTAACAATATCCATTAATGTAGCTCCTCCCTCATCATGAGCTGGTCCACCTTCATCATCATCATCATCATCCCCACCTTCCGCTCCCTCATTAATATTCGATAATGTACGTTCAAAATCAGAACTACTCACATCTCCCTCACCACCCCTTACTTCACCCGTTTCTCCCTCAGACACTTGAAGGCTTCCCTGAACTTCAGCTCCTTGCTGAAGTTCCTCTTGTCCTACAACTCCTTGGTTTAAAGAACCCGGTTCTTGGGTCTCTATGGGAGCGTGATCTATTCTATACAGCCTCACATTCTCACTCTCCTAATCTGCATACTTTAACAAGGCTTCCGGTATCGGTATGATGTTTGCATTCAGAGAATCAGGTACTTCATGTAAGCTCATCATTACATAATCAGGGCATCTTTGAGAGTTGGATCTTTTCGGTATATTTTCATTTGCCCTGAGAATGCCTCGGATTCAGATTTGAATGAATCTTTGCAAATGTACAAATTTCCTTGACCTATTCGTAGTATTAGCCAGCACAATTTCCTTGAGATCCTCCCATATACACTGTGCATAATCATAATGTTTGTTGAATGCTATGCCGTGGAAGATCCGGAGACAGTGAATACTGCATCTGTCTATGCCAGTATGTTTAGATGTCATGCATCAATTTGTGATTCAAAACAAAGTGTACCATTCACCATTCAGGCCGTTGCGGTGGAATTTTAAACTTTTGGGTAGAGGCTTTGAATATCCCAAGCAAATTAGGTCATGTACCAACTCCTCGTCTGAAACAAAATCCTCAAAGTCAGCTAACTCTGGAAAGTTGACGGTATCAATTCTACGGGGTAGAAATAGGTTGTGTCTGAGTCTGGAAAGAGTGATCTTTGTTTTAAATTGATCGATGGTAACCTTGAAGTGATGGTTACCATCTACAGGAACAAATTTAACAGTGTGCCAGAATTGTTGAAGATATACTTGAGGAATGGAAGGTTTGTATTGGAGAAGGTATCTCAAAGGATGACCTTTGAGAATATCAACGATGATTGGGTAGCTGAATTTGATAACTTTGGTATCTAGGCGGTGATTATTATCTTTGAATAGTAAACAATACTTGGGTTTCACCAACTGATTGTCAGGTATAAGGGTAGATGGTGAAGGTCTTGTAACAGATGCTGAACGAACGTGTTTGGATACAAGGGTATGGTTAGATGAAGAATGGGAGTCAGAAGAATTTGAATGTTGGGATTGACTATGAGAAGCCATTTGTAACCTGTGTAAAATAATAAACATGTTAGATTTAGCAGATAAACAAATGAAATCTTGCAAAATAGAAAAATAGAACATTTTTCCAGAAATTATAAAAATATGTGCTTTTCTGTTTAAAGCATCGGGATTCCAAACAATAATATGAAATATTATTGACAGGATTCCAAAGTCAATCTTTCAGAGACCAATGTTATAAAATCACAGATTTAAACAATTTCTTGAAAAAATGTTACATTTTTCTTTAAAAAAAATCCCAACACTTAGAAAAAAATAAGAAGAAATCTCGAATGACTCTTAACACATCTCGAATGACACTTGATCAAACTCGAATGTCATGGAATGAATCTCGAATGAGTTTAAGTACAAACTCGAATGACTTAGAGAGAATCTCGAATGAGTCTAAGACCCAACTCGAATGGAATAGAAAGACTCACGAATGATTCACAACACAACTCGAATTTGTTTGAAAATTTTCCAAGTCCTTCTCAAATCAACTCGAACATCATAGAATGATTCTCGAACTAAGAATAAACCCAACTCGGATGTTATATGACTTAACTCGAATGAAATATAAGATCTAAGGACTAGACTCAGTTCAACTCGAATATATCATGAATGGACTTGATGATATGATAAGTCCAACTCGATTAACACATGACATTTCTCGAATGACTTAGTGACCAACTCAACTGAAACATCACATTTCTCGGGTGATGTTTCATACAACTCGAATAAAACTACAAATATTCTCGATCAAACCTTTATTCGAGAAATTATGTTTGAAGATTTGTAGTAGTCCCTACACACTGATTTTCAAGAATTTGATTCCAGGGACTCTAATACTGATTTAAAAATTGACCCCCACTCGAAAATCAATTTCAAACGAGTTTTGTTTACTGAACTTTGTTTAAAAATGACAACATGCTTGTTAAAAATCCAAAATTCAGTAAACCATGAACTCGAAACAATTTGAACTAAAAATTCAAATTTATGTTAGTGTGTTTTAAATTGAACTATGAAATTTAAGATTCAAGTTCACAATAATAAACCACAAACCAACACACTCTTAATTTCATTATAACAACTCCAAATGATTAAACCCCATGAACATCAATACAAAAAAATATACGAACAGTTATGTATATGAACAAATACAAACTAAAAAATAGAACCTATATATATAAAAATTGCATGAAAGTAAGTAATATACTCACAATTAAGAACTGAACTTGAAGAAATAATCGAAATCTTTTGACGTTTTGAAGGTTTCTTTGTGAGGAAGAAAGGTTTGTAAAAGACACGGTGAATAGTAGCCGGAACCGAAAAAATGAAATTGAATTTTGAAATTCAACTTTATAGTTGAAATTTTCAAAAATTCAAACAAAAACACCCGGCCCACATTTTAATTCATTTCAAGCCCATTTCTTACAAACCCATATTTTCCTTCCAAAAATATAAAACTAAACAAAATAAAACAAAACAAATAGAAAATAGAGAAAAAAATTGATAATACAAAACAGAACACTCATCAACGAGAGCATTGGAACTGCTACATATGGATCTGTGTGGACCAATGAGAGTACAAAGTATAAACAAGAAACGATATGTGTTGGTAATAGTCGATGACTACTCTAGATACACATGGGTTTTCATCCGGTCCAAATCTGATGCTACCGAGATCATAATAGACTTCATCCGAAGAATTCAAGTAAAGTTGCAACTTTCAGTTCAGACCTTCAGATCAGATAACGGGACAGAATTCAAGAACAAATCTCTTGAATCGTTTCTGAATTCTGTGGGAATAACACATCAATTCTCAGCCGCTCGTACTCCACAACAAAATGGTGTCGTTGAACGACGAAATCGGACACTAGTGGAATCTGCAAGAACGATGCTAGCATATTCCAATCTTCCGTTATTCCTATGGGCTGAAGCTGTAGCAACAACTTGTTTCACGCAGAACCGATCAATAATCAATAAAAGATTCGGAAAGACTTCGTACGAATTAATAAACAAACAGGTACCTAATGTTAAATTGTTCCATGTCTTTGGATGCAAGTGCTTCGTATTAAATGACAAAGACAATCTTGGAAAATTTAGTCAAAAAGCTGATGAAGGTATATTCATTGGGTATTCGAAGGAGTCTGTAGCTTTCCGGGTCTACAACAAGCGGACCAAGACAGTCAATGAAAGCGTAAATGTAAAATTTGGCGTAGTAATGGCTTTTGAACATACCAGTTCAGGACCCGACCATAACAAGCCGACTTCTATGAAGTCAACTGAACAGAGTGCAGATAATTCAGATTTAAATTAACTGTTCGAGAACTTCTATGACGACTACTTTGAAAAGCTTAAAACTAATGTTTCAAATTTGATGCCTGACAGGATTACTAAAGATCCAGTCGTAGTCTCGGACTATTCTCATCAACCCATTTCAGAAGAAACTGGAGAAGCCTCAACGACAGATGTGCACTTACCTACTAATAGTGTACAACCCATTCAACCTCCGGAATCTTTTGAAACCCCCTTACCATCTGAAAACTCAGAAACCCCTATCTCAGATAATATATCATCTACATCTGAAGCTAACCCCCGAATTCCCTATTTAGACTTAAATCCCAATCAAGACCAAATTCAACCGTATCCACATACCTTTAAGTGGACAAGAAATCACCCAACTGAAAATATCATTGGTGATCCTTCTGCGTCAGTCTAAACCAAAAGAGCAACAATAAACGAGTGTTTATTTTCAAATTTTCTCAGCAAAATTGAGCCAAAGAATGTGAAAGAAGCTCTTCTGGTTTGTAAAAGAGACGGTGAATAGTAGCCGGAACCGAAAAAATGAAATTGAATTTTGAAATTCAACTTTATAGTTGAAAATTTCAAAACTTCAAACAAAAACACCCGACCCACATTTTAATTCATTTCAAACCCATTTCTTACAAACCCATATTTTCCTTCCAAAAATATAAAACTAAACAAAATAAAACCAAACAAATAGAAAACAGAGGAAAAAAAATTGATAATACAAAAAAAAAAAATTAGACTTCACTTAAAAATAAGACCAAAAAAAAATTTTAACTACAACTAAAAAAAAGAAGATTAAAAAAATCACAAAAAAAATATTATCTAAAACATAAAATGCTCTCACTTGATGTTTGGAATTCAGCTCCCCATCAGATGTATCCAATATTTTATGCCAGCTTCCCTACAAAATATCAGATAAAATTTATCAGATTTTCTCAAAAACAGAAAAAATCATAATTCTGCTCCCCCTGCACATGACAATCCAGATTTGTTAAATTTTGAAAAAGTTTACATGAATTTAACATCAAATGAAGCTCAAATTAAAAATGTAAATTTAAAATTATAATTTGTAACTACTGAATTATTAAATCTAATGATTTAACATACCCAACTTGTATACCAAAAAATTAAACCTTTTTTCATCTAATTCTTTGGTAAACAAATCAGCTAGTTGATATTCAGTAGGAACAAAGTATAATTCTATATTACCATTTTCAACATGATCCTTTATAAAGTGATACCGGATGTCGATGTGTTTTGTTTTTGAGTGTTGCACTGGATTTGAGGCTATAGCAATTGCGCTCTGAGAATCACAATATATCGAATCTTCTGTGGTGTAACCCGTAGTCTCGCAGTTGGCTCTTCATCCACAACACATGAGAACAGCATGATGATACAGCAACATATTTTGCTTCAACTGTATACAATGAAACACAGTGTTGTTTCTTGGATGACCAGCAGACGGGTTTGTCACCTAAGAACTGAACTGCACCTGATGTACTTTTTCTGTCCATCTTATAACCTGCGTGATCAGCATCAGAAAAGCAGTTAAATTGAATGAAGATTCTCGGGGATACCACAAACCAAGGTTTGGCGTTCCCTTCAGATATCTTCAAATTCTTTTAGCAGCTAGTTAAATGTGATTCTTTTGGATTTGCCTGATATCTAGCACAAACACACGTAGCAAACATAATATCAGGTCTACTTGCAGTCAAATACATTAATGACCCAATTATTCCTCGATAATGAGTTACATCTACAGGTTTCCCTGAAATGTCCTCATCGAGTTTGGATTTTGAATCCGGAGCCATGGGAGTTTTCATAGGAGTACTGTTGACCATGTTAAATTTCTTTAACATGTCTTGAATATATTTGGACTGATTGATAAAAATACCATCAGTCAATTGTTTAACCTGTAATCCTAAGAAAAAAATTTATTTCTCCCAACAAGCTCATTTCAAATTTCTGGGACATTAAGAAAGCGAATTTCTTACAAAATTCAGGATTTGTAGACCCAAATATTATATCATCTACATATACTTGAATTACTATAATATCTGGCCCCTGACGTTTTATAAACAGGGTAGTATCAACAGCACCTTTGTTAAATCCACATTTCAACAAGTATGTTGAAAGTGAATCATACCAAGCACGCGGTGCTTGTTTAAGGCCATACAGTGATTTGTCTAAAATATATACATGATCAGGCTTCGAAGGATCAGTAAACCCTTCGGGCTGATATGTATATACTTCATCAGTTAATTCCCCGTTTAAAAACGCAGTTTTAACATCCATTTGGTAAACTGTGAAGTTTTTATGAGCAGCAAATGCTAGAAACATCCTAATTGCTTCTATTCTTGCAACATGAGCAAATGTCTCATCATAATCGATCCCTTCTTGTTGACTGTATCCTTTGGCAACGAGTCGTGCTTTGTTACGAATGATGACACCATGTTCATCTTTCTTATTCTTGAAAATCCACTTCGTGCCAATGATTGATTTATCTTTAGGTCGCTCTACCAGTCTCCAAACCTTCAACCTTTCGAACTGATTCAGTTCTTCTTGCATTGTGACAATCCAATCAGCATCCAGAAGAGCTTCTTTCACATTCTTTGGCTCAATTTTGCTGAGAAAGTTGGAAAATAAGCACTCCTTTATTGTTGCTCTTCTGGTTTGGACTGACGCAGAAGGATCACCAATGATATTTTTTGTTGAGTGATTTCTAGTCCACTTGAAAGTATGTGGATATGGTTGAATGTGGTCTTGATTGGGATTTAAGTCTAAATAGGGAAGTCGGGGGTTAGCTTCAGATGTAGACGGTATATTATCTGAGATAGGAGTTTCTGAGTGTTCAGATGTTAAGGGGTTTCAAAAGATTCTGGAGGATGAATGGGTTGTACACTTTCAGTAGGCAAGTGCAAATCTGTTGTCGAAGCTTCTCCAGTTTCTTCTGAAATTGGTTGATGAGAATGATCCGAGACTACGACGGGATCTTCAGTAATCCTGTCAGGCACCAAATTTAAAACATTAGTTTTGGGCTTTTCAAAGTAGTCTTCATAGAAATTCTCGAACAGTTTATGTAAATCTGAATTATCTGCACTCTGTTCAGTTGACTCTATAGAAGTCGGCTTGTTATGTTCGGGTCCTGAACTGGTATGTTCAGAAGCCATTACCACGCCTTCATCAAATTTGACGTTCACGCTTTCATTAACTGTCTTGGTCCGCTTGTTGTAGACCCGGAAAGCTACCGACTCCTTCGAATATCCAATGAAGATACATTCATCAGCTTTTTGATTAAATTTTCCCAGGTTGTCTTTGTCATTTAATATGAAGCACATGCATCCAAAGACATGGAAAATTTAACATGTTCATATGGAGTCTTTCTGAATCGTTTATTGATAATTGATCGATTCTGCGTGAAACAAGCTGTTGCAACAGCTTCAGCCCATAAGAATAACGGAAGATTGGAATATGCCAGCATCGTTCTTGCACTAGTGTCCGATTTCTTCGTTCAACGACACCATTCTGTTGTGGTGTACGAGCGGCTGGAAATTGATGTGTTATTCCTACAGAATTCAGAAATGATTCGATAGATTTGTTCTTGAATTCTGTGTCGATATCTGATATGATGGTCTGAACTGAAAGCTGCAACTTTACTTGAATTTTTCGGATGAAGACTATAATGATTTCGGTAGCATCGGATTTGGACCGCAGGAAGAAAACCCATGTGTATCTGGAGTAGTCGTCGACTATTACCAATACATATCTTTTCTTGTTTATACTTTGTACTCTCATTGGTCCACACAGATCCATATGTAGCAATTCCAGTGCTCTCGTTGAAGAGTGTTCTGTTTTGGACTTGTGTGAAGCTCTAGTCATCTTTCCTTTTTCACAAGCGGCGCACAACTACTCCTTTTGAAATTTGAGAGTTGGTAGCCCTTTAACTAACCCACCTTTTGCTAGGTTGGTTAATTCGTTAAAATTCAGATGTGAAAGACGACGATGCCATAGCCAAGCTGTTTTAGATGTTACTTTTGACATTAAGCAGACATCCTTTTTCAGATTGATTGAGGCTAGGTCGATTGAGTACAAGTTGGTTTTCCTGTTTCCTGCAAGGATTTCTTTTCCTTCTCCAGATCGTATGATGCACCAATTAGCTTTGAAGTTGACTTCTAATCCTTTATCATAGAGTTGTCCATTGTTGAACAAGTTGTGACCAAGACCATCAATGTAGAAGACTTTCTGAATAGTAATCTTATCGTACGCAAGACTCCCATAACCTTTGATCGGACAGAATTGATCATTCCCGAATCTAACTGTCCCACAAAACTTTTCTACAAAGTTAGTGAGTGTTTCTCTCTGTCCGGTCATGTGTTTTGAGCATCCGGAGTCAAGGTACCATACATGATTTACCTATAATACGAAATAACACATGAGGTACCCACTTATAGTTGGGTACTTTTGATTTTGGTAAATCATGCAGTTGAATATGCTTTTTCTCATCAGATATGTCTTTTATTTTAGGTACCCACTTTTTAACAGATATTTTTGGTATCCACTTTTGTACAATTCGTGGTGGAACTGTTTTTGAAAGATGGTGCTGTGGAACCTTTTTCTATTTGAAAGATGGATCCTTTTTCTTTGGTTGTCATACAAGTTTATCAGATTTTACAAGCAGTGATTTACACGAAATAGAATTCAAAGCAATTAAATCAGTTCGAGAGAATTTAATACAAGATTTATCAGTAAATTCATTATTACAGACAGATTTTTCAAATTGTCTATTTCTATCTGTAACAACATTTTCCTTCACTCTCCACTCTTGTTTTATATTCTGGTTTTTCTTTCTCTCTGCTTCTTTCGCCATACTTGCTTCCGAGAACCGTTCACAATATAATCTGACATAGAAGAAATACGGGAATTAGTGATTTTAGAAACTTGTTTCTTCTGTAAAGGTCTCTTACCTTTTGAATTTTGGACTTTGAATGCAATAGAGTCCTTTGTGGAAGATGATTCACCTTTTTCATATTTAAGAGTCTCAAAAGTAACTTTTAATTTCTCCTTCTTTTGTTGTAAACTTGGAGAATTTTCAGATGATTTCTTTGAATCTGTAGATATTCTCTGTAGAATTCTAACAAGTTTTTTAAGATCATCAGATTGTTTGTTGTGTAAAGGTTTTACAAACTCATCTATTTTAACAAACATATCTTCTAATGAATTATTTTCATAGTTCATATACAGATCAAATTCTGTTTCAGAGTTGATAGAATCAAGTGAAATTGAAGATAATGGATCTGATAATGTTTTGTTCTCAGGCTGTTTTTGTAACTTTTGTTCTAGAATTTTTAAGTTCAGCCTTAAGAGTTTGATTTTCTGTCTCAAAATTTTTGATTTTCAATTCGAGATCAGAGTTTATCTTTTCAAGAATTGAAAATGGTAAATATAACTTTTGAGATTGAGTAGTAGATTCAGATTTTTCAGAATATGTTTGAATATACTCCTCTTTATTGTCAATATTATTATTTGATTCATTTATTCTTTTATAATCCACAGAATTTTGCATTTTATCAGATCTTAGTCTTTTTGAATCTTCACTAGATTCTACCTCATCTGATGCTTTCAACATAGTCATTTTCAATCCTAGATTCATATATCTGGCATCAGATAAAGTTGGTGAATTTGAGATAGCCTTTGTCAGATATTTGGGATTATCCCAACCAATACCATATTAAGAATTGTAAAATTCGGTATCTTTTGGTTGATTTAAATAGATAGTTTGATCTGTTTGACCTCTTTTAATAAACTCATCTTCCATTGTCTTTATTTTCTCATAGAGTTTTGTTCTTTCTTAAAAAACGGCATGATATTTTACAGAAAAATTTGAAGCCTCTAATTCTGCCAAATTCAGTTTTTCTTGTAGGTCAGATATATTGTTATTTAGTTCTTGGATTTTGCTTTGAAGTTCATTTGCTTTGTCTTGCAAATCTGAAACTGCTCGTAATGCTAATGCTTTATCCTTGGAAAAATCCAATACTAACGAATGTTCATTATGTAGCTTGTTTTCCAAGGAATGAGCATGTTTCTTTTCAGCCTTTAATGATTTCTCAAATTTCTTTAGCATAAAGGCCATTTGTGTTAATTTTTCTTCAAGCAAACAGGAATCATCATTTTCAGAGTCAGAATTAGAATTTACCTCTGGTGATTCTGAACTGTCTGATTTTCTGACTCTGATTCATCAGTCTCTTTGTCTTTGCTGCAGCCAGCATTTCCTGTTGCCATCATCGCGAATTCTTCAGTCACTTCCTCATCAGACTCTTCGTTGTCCTCATTTTCTTCATCCGTTAACCCAACCAAGACCTCATCTTCTGCTATCATTGCTGACTCACTCATTTCAGATTCATTGAAGACTTCTGATTTCAAGCAGATATGAGCATCCTCATCCAATATGTCTTCATCCTCTGACAGCTGTGGCCGATTATCATCCTCAGCCATAAGAGCTTTGCCAGCTTCCTTTTCTTTGGCTAGGAGTTCCTTTCTTGTGTAGTAATCAGAGTTTTTGACTACTGGCATTCTGCACTCTCGAGCAAAGTGTCCTGGCTTGCCACAATTGTAGCATTTTTGTTTGTTTCTTTCTCGGCTGATTTATCAGATTTGTCATATTTTTCAGCTTTCCTGCCACTTCTTTCACCAGATTTTTCATACTTCTCTTTCTTTTCAAATTTCTGTGAGCCAGTCTTGTATCGCATTTTGTTATTGGTTGGCTTTCGATAGAACTTCTTCTGAAATGCCTTAATGAGTAAGGCCATTTGCTTTTTCATCTCTTCTATCTCTGAATCGGCGGATGAATCTGAGGAGTCTGATTCAGAAGAGCTACTGCTTATGACTGCCCGTTTCTCCTTCTTCAGCTTATACTTATATTTCTTTTCAGCCAATAAAGCTAAAGGGTCAACGGTCTCTTTCTCGGCTTTATTTTTACCAGACATTTTCCTTAAAACAACTTCTTGATAGTTGTTAAGGTTTTCAAAGATCATGTGGAAGTCCATCTCTTCAATGTCTTTCGTTTGTTGGATGATCATCACATACTTTTCCCATTCTGGGTTAGGTATGTTTAGAAACTTGACGTTTATGTCTAGATGGACTTTGTAACCCCGTTTCTTTTCATCTCACTTACAAGACTGACAAACCGCAAGTAAGTATTTTCTAGTAATTCTCCCTCTCGTGCTCTAAAATTCTCAAAAGTCATCAGACTGTTCCTTGCTCTATTGGTTGCTGCCCTGTCGGATCCCCTCATCAGTTTGCACAACTCATCCCAGATGGATTTGGCTGTCTTCGTGTTTGTTAGGCAGGTGTAGATGTCATTAGGGATAGAAATCAGTAGCAACTTCCTTGCTGTTTTGTCCCCTAGTTTTCTTCGTTTCTGTGCCTCTGTCAGGTTTGTTACCTCAACAGTTCTTTCCGGAATTGGAGGGTTTCCGTTGGGTACTCCATGAATTGTCTCTAAGAACACAGTTGGTCCGTCAGTCAAGGACTTTAGCACTTCTTCGGAGAGTCGTGGAAACTGATAAATTCCAAAAATCTTTCCCTCCACTGTACGTATTCTCCCCGGTAGAGAATTGGAGGTTTCGTCTCTGATCCCATTGCAAGTACGTCTTTTGACATGATGACTGATAGATAGGAAACTTTCCTAGATCGAATGATATTTGATTGAAATTGAGACAGTTGATCAACTATTGAAAATTGATTAACCTTGAAAAAATGTTGACTGGAACTCGAATGAATAAGATAATCAATGATCGGGTTATAATTTACCGTGTTTATTAGATATAAAAGAGTTGTTTTTAGAAGGAAAATGTCGTAGAATGTGCTACTATTGAAAATATTCTGTGCTTGTACAGGTAAATAAAATCCAGTCTAAATTGGCAAAAAAATGACAAAATTTTAGACCCAGGCGCAGAGAGGGGCGCAGCCATGCGCCCAGACCACGTGCTCAGCAGAAGAAATTAATTCACCAAAATACGGATTTTACAGACAGGCGCAGGGGAGGCGCAGGCCTGCGCCTACGGCTGCGCCCAGCCCATTAAAATAATTTCCAGCCGCTTTTAGGGTTTCTCCAGCTTTTCCTATAAATACAAAGTCAGAGATTAAAAGAGTAGGATCGTTTTTTGGAGAAGAAAGCTTAGGAAAAGGACCCGTTTGAGCGAAGACGAGTACGAAGCAAGCACGAGTCAAGCTACGACATTGCTATGAGGATGGACACACAACTCTTGAGCACTACGCGAAGGATGTCCGGCTAATCTCACAATAATCATTCTCGGAGGAAGCACAACGCTAAGTGTTTAATTTTATGAACGATTATTTTATGTTTGCATGGTTTTATTATTTATGTTTAGATTGTAAACGAATGATTGTTATTTTGTTGGTTGTGTTTCGCAAGATAGCTCGTTGATATTTTATTATTCGTGCCGAGTTATTTATTTAATTAAGACGAGTAATCAAACGTGTCACGCGCTATGCCCAAGATCACATAACGATTCTAATAATAATTATAACAAGGGTTATGTCTATGTAATCTTCACATCGTTTTTATAAATTAAATACAAAGCTAAGTGTGGAATCCGGAAATGGTTATCTTCGTATCATATTTAATCAAACGATTTAATTAAGTTTTCTTTTTACAAATCACGTAAGTAATTAATTTTATAAATCAATTAATCACCTTTTTACAAACCAAATTAATCTTTTCAATTTATTTAAATTACAACGCTAGTCGCTCGAATACGTGCATTTAACCTCTCGCTCTCTGTGGATACGATCCCTACTTATCCTAGCTTCTAAGGTATTTAGTGGTTATTTTGTACGGGTTAACGACACTCGCATCAAAATTTGGTGCCGTTGCCGGGGAGCGGTTGCGCTTAAGTCACGTATTTTAGTAATTAGCTTTTAGTTTAGTTACTTAATTTTTCTAGATTAAGATATTTTATTTCAAATTATTTGCTTATTTGCTTTAATTTGCTTATTTAGTTTAAATTTATTTAATTGTTATTATTCTATTTAATTATTTTAAGATTTAATTATTGCCTTAATTTTATTAAGAAAAAGGGAATCGTGGCGTAAGCATCGATTCTCACCAAAAAGAAAGTTTCTAATTCTAGTTCTTCATCTAGTCCTCATAGGTTTATGCACACACGTTATTCTGGTAGAATTTCACCCTTGAAGTTTGATCCAGAAATAGAAAAACTGCTAGATCTAATAGGCGAGCCACAACTCAAGCAAACAAAAATAAAAATATTGCTCCTAAAGTAAACGTGGAAGAAGAAGTATTTAGTTCGGAAGACGAGAACGTCGAAAACGTTCTTGTCGACGACCAACAAAACCAAAGACCGATGGGAGACCGTAGAACCGTAGAATCCCATTATAGGCCTGGTGATATCTCTGATCCGTCACCCATTCTCTACCCAATTAACGAGAATGAACCTGAAATTAGGCCACAGCTATTTAGCATCTTACCCGTTTTTCGCGGAGCACCAAGCGAAGAACCGTATGAGCACTTAGCCGAATTCACCGCCATATGTAAGGCCAATCACGTTAGGGGAATGACCGTAGACGCACTCAAACTCAGGCTATTTCCTTTCTCTTTAAAGGAAAGAGTGAAAAACTGGTTTGTGTCACTTACCACTGACAGTATAACTAACTGGGATGAAATGAAAAAAGAGTTTCTAACTGAATATTACCCAATTAGCAAAACTACAGAAAAACGTAAAGAAATAACTGGATTTAAACCGAAAATTGGGGAACAATTACACGAAGCCTTTAATAGGTTAAATGAATTACTAAGAACATGCCCTCACCATGAAATTCCTAAATGGATGCTTATTAAAACCTTCTTCTATGGGGTTAGTCAAGAAAGTAGGAATATGATCACCGCCGCTTCCGGCAGAACCTTTTTAGCCAAGGAAGATGACAAAGTTTGGGAATTATTAACCCAGTTAAGCAAAGGTTTAAAAGTCCAAGTGGGTTCGGATAGTAGTGTTGGTGTCCAAGTTATGGGCATAGACAATGCATGGAAAAAGGAAGTTAAATCTGATATCTCCGAACTAAGCAAAAAGATGTTGATGAAGGGAATGGGAATGGCTACATTGGCACATGTTTGCTGTGTCACTTGTGGAGACCCTTCTCATCCAACCGAGAATTGCCCACATACCTTCGCCCACGAAGAGTATGTGAATGAAGCTTTTGGCTTTCGACAACGAAGAGAACGGGAGAATCCATACTCGGAAACCTACAATCCGGGATGGAGAAAACACCCGAACTTTAGTTGGAGGGATAATCAAGACAATGATTCTCCCCCAAAGCCAAGATATGAGCAACCTCGTCAACAAAACCGAGATTTTCAATGTGGATCGACCTCAGCTACGAAGGATGATCGGTACTATAAACGACAAGACCCTAAAGAAGAACATGATTCACGACCAGTGTCGGGGAACTCGAAAGAATTTTCCGAATTTATGGAATCCATGAAACAACAAACCATGGTTCAAGCAAAAACTATGGAGATGCTTGGAAGGCAAATGGGACAAATTGCAGAGTCCTTAACTAAACGAGAAGAAGGGAAGCTTCCAAGTAACACCACGGTTAATCCATCGCACCACCATGGCAAGGAAAAGAAATATGAAGTCAACGAAGTGAATGAAGTTAACAAAGTCGCTACCCTTAGGAGTGGACAGGAAGTAGATAATAAGATACAAATGCCTAAGGAAAGTGAGATAGACGATGAGGTAGAAATTTCCTACAAAGAATAACCACCTAGATCGGAGTCAAAGGTAGAAACAAAGATTAAGAAAGTAACCTTTAAGGAAGTAGAAGCCAAGAAACCAGTAGAGACTAAAGTTGGGGAAGGCAGTTCCAATACTGAAATTGCTCCTTACCCAACGGCCTTAGAAAATCCGGCATCATTTACTTATGGTAAGAAAGGACCTAAAAATGAAGAATTATGGGATATTTTTAATCAAGTTAAAATTAACATTCCCTTAATTAAAGCCATACAGCAAGTCCCTTCTTATGCTAAGTTCTTAAAGACCTTCGTACTCAAAAGCGTAAATTTAAAATATCTCTTCCAAAGCAAATCAACCTCACCGAACAAGTCAGTGCAGTTATCACTAGCTCACTGCCGCCTAAACTAAAAGACCCAGGATCACCCTTGATCCCGGTAACTATTGGCGATATTCAAATTAAAAAGGCACTTCTAGACTTAGGGGCAAGTGTTAATATCTTAACTGGTAATTTATTTGACCAACATGATATAGGCACCCTACAGACAACAGATGTCATCCTACAATTAGCAGATAGGTCCACCAAAGTACCACGGGGGATGTTATCTGATGTAATTGTTAAGGTCGAAGACTTCTATTATCCAGTAGATTTCTTAGTGTTGGACTCGGACATTGCTTACAAAGAAAGCCAACCGGCAATCATATTAGGACGTCCCTTCTTAGCCACAATCAAAGCTCAGATCAATTGCAGGACAGGTGCCTTAGACATAGCATTCGGAAACCGCAAACTCCGACTTAATGTCTTTAATAATGTACCTAATGCACCATTGGATTCAGAGTGCTACATGATCGACCTAGTTGATGATTTAATCAACAACAATTATCAACAATAACATGTAAGGATCCAGTGGAGCTGCTTCTGTATTATAATGAGCATAAGTTAGATAATATGCCTGAAGGTAAGGAGTTCGAACTTGAACGTGTTCAGTCAGTGGATTCTACTCAACCACCATGGACACATAAGATCGAGAAACTTCCTACTGATCTTCCACCATCAGCAAAACCATCTCTAGAGCAACCACCCAAGTTAGAGTTGAAACCACTTCCATCTCATCTCAAATATGCTTTTCTTGGCCCTGAGAGTACATTGTCCGTAATCATTGCAACAGATCTTACTGCTGCACAAGAAAAGGCCTTATTAGAAGTTTTATCGAGATATAAGGAAGCGGTAGGCTGGACTATAGTAGACCTAAAAGGGATTAGCCCAACACTGTGTATGCACAGGATTATAACTGATCCGACAGCTAAGCCGAGCAGAGATGCTCAGAGAAGGCTAAATCCCAACCTTAGAGAGGTAGTGAAGAAGGAAGTACTAAAATGGCTAGATGCTGGAATTATCTATCTGATATCTGATAGCCAATGGGTTAGTCCCACACGGACGGTTCCAAAGAAATCCGGAATCACTGTGGTCGATACTCCTGAAGGGCTCAGAAAATGTAGTAGCAGACCATCTATCGAGATTGCCAGCAATCACCACCGATATGCTGGATTCCATTCGGGATAACTTCCCAGATGAACAACTACTGTTCATCGCAAAAGTGCCTTGGTTTGCTAATTTAGTTAACTATTTTGTCACAGGGAAAATCCCAAGCCACTTGGATTCACATCAAAGAAAATATTTCTTCTCCCAAACTAAACAATACATTTGGGAGGAGCCGGATTTATTCAAAATAGGAGTAGATCAGATTATTCGGCGATGTGTGCCAGACAATGAGCATTATGACATTCTAAATCACTGTCATTCGTATGCATGTGGAGGTCACTTTAGTGCTAAAAAACAGGCCATCGAATTTTACAAAGTGAATTCTTTTGGCCGACTATCTTTAAGAACTCATATGAGTTTGTCAAGTCATGCTTACTGTAGGTCCCGAGAGGTTCCCAAAGTATATAGCTTTAAGCTGTAGAGGGGGGGTGAATACAGCTATTTACAAACTACACACTATTTTCTCAATGTTTGTATGTATTATCAACAATTTGTTAATTACAAACAAGCTTGAATGCGGAATAGTTCAAGCTGAGATGACAGATACAACAGTATGTTCACTAGTCTAAGACAAACTCAAACTAGTATACAATGAATACACTCACTAAGAAGCACTCACTGTGTTTACAAGACTTAAGGGAACAGCTTATGTAAAGCAGCTTAGACACACAGATACTGAATTACACAGCAGGCTTGCATGCATGAAAAACACACTTGCACGTTCACTCTTGGTTTTCAGCACTTAGCTTTCTTCACACTTCTTTCTGTCCTTAGAAGCTTCCTTTTATACCCACTCAGAGGATCTAAGAGAAACATCTTCATTGGACGTAATGAAAAAGGAGAAGTCTTGTTGAAAAGACAACATAACCTTTTCTGCACTTTTCTGAAAAGCAGACTTGTCTTCACATGTGCAGAACTTTTGTCTTTTCACTTTGTCTACTGTTGCATTGCCTTTAACTAATTTAGGATTGTCAACTTTGCGTCTTTCTTCCTTGTAAAGGCCTATTTTGATATAAGAAAAAGGTCGGTCACCCTTTTTCAAATAACCTTTTGTCTTCATGTTACAGAACAGCTTGGGCAGGCTGAGCAGTTCTGTTTTCCACTTTGTCTTCGACTTTGTAAACTGATCTTGTAGTAAAAAATAATACACGATGACTTGGAAACATATTCCATAAAGTGTTTAGCCTGTTCACAAAGAACAGGTTCTATTCACAAAGAACAGAACACTTTAAAATTGCCCAAGCTGCTCATCAGTGTAAAGCAGCGTAAACAGTTTATGTCCAGCCTGTTCAGCAGACAGAGCAGCTTGGACAAACTGTCTTAGTTGCAACTCATGCAACATATAGAACAGCTTTACACTGAAATTGCAAATCATTTTCAGGTTTCAATAAGGCATATAACAGGCCTTAAATTCAACCTTCAAATGCATCAACAGGTTTGATTATAAATCTCCCCCTCAGATGTAGAACAGGTTTGACTGAGGCCTTTTTGTGCCTAACAATCTCCCCCTATTTGCAATAACCAGTCTAAGCTGGTCTTATCAAAAATCACTATATATTTTTACAGTACATTTGCTGAATAAAATTACAACATTACAGTAAAGTAAAAGATCAGTTTATATATACACTGATTCTTGATTTCATACAACAACACATGTTTTTACAAGAGTACAACTAATGTACTAATGTATTTTACAACTAATGTAAAAGAGAATTACAACATATGTAACATAGAGTACAACTAATGTACATTGGACTGTTTTTGTTGGGAGCAAATAATGGTAAGCCTGTCCAACTGATGGACAGCTTCCATTCTTCACCTGCCCAGATGGCAGATGGACTTCACTGGACTGCAGATGGCATTCCTTGTTTGAATCTTCTTTCAAGTTCTTCCCTCGTTTCTTCCATTTCTTCAATTTCAACTCTAAGAAAAATGAAGTTAGAATCTTGAAGCTCACCTCTGTTGTAAATCCTCTCAGCTCATCCCAGATGGCTGCTCTCCATAAGCTGGACTGTCTGAAGGAGGAGGCAATTCTGAAGGCTGCAAGCTGCTTAAGACCAACTTTATGTAGGTCTGAAGCTCTTTGAAAACATTTCTTTTGAGACAGGGGATCTACAAAAAATGCCCCTAACTCAGGCTCTTCAATTACTTTGCCATCTTCAAAATCTACTCCTTCAGGCAGACTGTGGTCAACTCCTTTAATTTCCACAGCATAATCTCCTTGTTCAATCATTATAAGGAGTTCTTCCAGCTCTGTGTCCTGCTTAGTCCTCCTGGCCTTTATTTTAGGATGTGTCACAAAGACACCTTCACTAACTTCCTTAGAAATCAGGCCAAGATCCTTTACTCTTTCCATCAACTTCTTGACATATGCCCTGATCTGTTTAGCAGTTTCAGACTTTGATTCACTCAGGGCAACTGCCAGCTCAATCCACTCCCTGTATCCCATCTGAGCTACGTCAGTGTGGTCATAAGTTTCCAATTCTGGGCCTGTTGCACCCATCTCTGTTATTTTAAGCTTCCACTGACTGCCTTTCCTTGATACAGGGACAGCTTTGACAATTGCTTCCTTGGCTAGCCTTCTTTCAGCAACATCATGAAACTTTTTCTTAGCCAAGTTGTCAAAGTGGTATTGAGCTCTTGCATGGGGTACTGTTGATTTGGTCACAGAGACCTGAGTACCTTTCTCTACTTCCTTCTCTTTCTCCCCTGCTGATTGTCTGGCAGCTCCCATTATTTTCTTTTGCACCTCCAAGGTAGACATTTTAATTTTCTTTGCTTCTTGGAGTGCAAAGGATTTAGCAGCTTTAGCAGATTCTTCTTCTTTTCTCAATTCCTCCAGAGCTTGAAGCTGTTCTTCTCTAAACTCAAAGTACTTGTGCATAGGAAGACCCATCTCTTTAGCCCTGGCCTTGTGAAATTGAATTTCTGCCTGTTTCTGCTGTATGGGATCATCAGCTGCCTTTTCTTTTCCTTTAGCTGCTGCTGTAGTGACAGCAGCCTCAGGAATTTCCTCTTCTTCTTCTTCTTCTTCAGTTAGAATTAAGTGCCTCCTTTTACTGCTAGGCCTGTCCTCAGGAATGACTTCCTCCCCCTTAGACTGAGCAGGGTTTGGAGAGACAGCCTGAGTAGGCATAGCAGCTTGAGAGGCACCTTCAGCTGTACCTGTTTCAAAGACATCTGCTGGCTGACCAGTGTGAGTTGCAGACACTGGTATCTCCTTAGGAGAAGAAGTTTTCTCCCCCTTAGACTTAGTCTTCGAGGCAGATGACTTCTCCCCCTTTGAAGGAGATGAAGCAGCGACTTCAACACCTGGTCTGCCTGAAGACACAAAGTCAGCAGGCTTGCCAGCAGGTTTAGTAGAAGGTTTAGGACCAACAAGGCTAGTCACTAAGTAAGCCAAGTTATCCTTCACCTCAGTAATCTGGGAAAGACAGGTCTGAAGAGAAGAGGAGTGAGAATCAGCTAGGGAGGTCAGCTTAACTATGTTTTCCCTATCAGATGCTGTGAACAACAAACTTTGAAGCTGTGCAAGATGTACTTCGAGAGAATCTTGCACATCACCAAGGTTTGAAGACACAGTATTAGATAGGGAGCCAATTAAGGTGGTCAGGCTGGCCAGAGTGGCAGGAAGAGTAGAAGTGCAAGAAGTAATTAGTGATGACAGCTGTTGGGAAATAGCTGTCATTGAGGACACAGAGTCCTGCTGAATGGAAAGAATAGAGGAGAGGGAGGTGGATACATTTTGCAGCTGAGCAGTGAGTGCTAACAGCTGTGGAGAATGATCAGGTTGTGAGGCGGTAGGGAAAGAGGTCTTGAACGAATCAAAGAACCCCTGAAGCTGTGCAGACACAGAGTCTGATATGATGGAGGGTAGAGAGTGCATGGTGTTTTCCAAAGAACCAACTTTGTTGGTCAGCAAAGAAAGCTGATCCTTCAAAGGCAGGTCTTTGGGAGATGGAGGTGTATGGGTAGATTGTTTTGAGTGGGTAGATGGAGAAGATGATGATGAAGCTGGTGTTTGAGGATGTGATGGAGAGGGAAGAGAAACTTTTGAAAGAAGCTCCATAGCCTGGGCAAAAGTTAGATGGCCCAGCTTGGAGGGGTCAAGGGATCCTTCAGCAGCGGCTGTAGCTGCATCACCAGGAGAAGGGGTTGGAGTTGGGGGCCTTTCAGATGCTGCTTGTGCTGCAACATCCTCATGAAGACCAGTGGTGGTTCCCTCTGCAGTGCCTTGGTCTAAAGGCACCTCATCATTGGGAGATGGGATATGCATTTCAACATCAGCAGTGGTGAAACCTGCTGATGGAATTTGCAAGAAGGGAGCAGCCTCACCAGAGGGATGGTATGATCCCTGAGGTTCATCAGCTTGGGTTGTTGGTCCCTCAGCAGCTGTTTGGTGTAGAACAGCTGTATCATGGGGAGCAGAAGTTTGAGGCTGAGCTGCTGATTGGTCTATATCAGCAGCGTGGGCACCTCGTGCAGACTCAGGGTGTGAGGAGATATGAGTGGGGAACAGTGTGGACACAGTATGGAGTGGAGAGGACTCCTGTCTTTCAATATCCTCAGCCTGTTGGGAGGCTGGGATAGTTGATGTGGGTATCTCCGTTTGTACAACTGGTTCCTGTTGGGAGGAACCAGAGGGTCTAGGCTGACTCTGGGTAGACTCAGATTGGAGTGAAGCAGGCTCCAAATGAGCTGAACCTGCTCCCAAAATAGGAGAGTCAGCTGGGGTTGCTTCTTTTTCAACTGAACCCTGTTGAGAGGGAACAGAGGAAGTGGTTCTTTGGGCTGGTTTCTTTTTGGTGCGTTGGTAGTGAATGGATGAAGTGGGTGATTGTGGAGAGGGGAGAGGATCTGTATGGACAGGGTGTGAGACTGGGTTAGGAACAGTGGGGCTGGCCTGTTCCATGGTCTCTTGTGCCACAGAGGCACCAGCCACTGAGGCTTCAGGCTCAACAAATGAACCAGGGTGAGGAGTCTGCTCCTCCTCAGCCACAGAGGCTAAAGGTGCAGACTCAGGCTGAGCTGATTTGGCCTTCTTTTGCAGAGGCCCAGCTTCAGCAGTTGCCAGGGTCCTCTTTACAAGTTTGGACCTGGCTTTGGATTTTCTTGCGGGAGCAGCAGCTTCTGGATCCACCCTCACAGCAGAGGGTCCTTCCACCAAACCTAACAACCTCCTCATTGGTGTGGATAGAGGAGGCTCATTAGGTAGAACTGGGGTATAGAAAACTCTATTCCCTATGACAGGGAATGCAGCAGACTTAAGTAAAGGCTGAGAGTTGTATAATTGCTCACCACAAACATGTCTGAAAATGAGGCTCAGAAACCTGGGATAACGGACAGCAGCTGGTCTTGACTCTTGCTGCACCAGGTTCCTCAAGTTCACAAAAATCCACTTACCCATATCAAGGGTAGTCCCATCCACTAGCTGTAAGGCTATTGGAACTTCATCTCTGCTGAGTTGGTCAAATGAACCAACTTTGCTTCCAAAACACATCACCACTGAGGCGAATAGAAAGCTATAGGTAGGAGAGAGGTCCTTCCTAAACAGTGTTGCTCCAAGTTTGGGTTCTGCTACACCACAAAAGCGTAGCAGATTGCCCATTTGTGCATCCTCAGCTTGGAACTTGTCATAGGTCTCAGCAATTGGTAGATGAAGCACCTCTCTGAGCAGATCAGCAGTTATCTCAATGGTCTGAGTCCCATTGAGAATTGTCCCCTTGATGACTTTGGTGTTGGGGTTGTAGGAACAGGTGTACCAGAACTCATACACCATCTCTTGGTACAGGACACCAGGAGTTGCAGTCATAGCATAGTTCAACGGATGAACTTGCAGAAACTCCACCATTTGATCGTAACCTTTCCCCACATAGTTTTTGGGGATAGTAAGGTTGCACGTAGTTTGTGGGTTTAATGATCAGCATTGTGATGAACTGATGAAATGTTTGACAACACCAATCACCAACGAAACACTGGAAGAAAGGGGTTAGGTCTGTGAGCCTTTGGGAAATCTTAAGGTTTGGAGATGCAGAGGACACTTAGTCGATTTTTAGGGTTCTTGAGGATTTCTGGAAATGAATGAGGAAGACGAAGATGAAACAGTGGTTTGGTATTTATAGGATTTGAATGTGAGTGTGTATGAGAGAGAAGGTTTGGGCGGTTCGATTTGAAATGTTAGTTAACGGAAAACGGAACGGTTGTCCATGTCAGAAACATTTGTCAGACCACTTGACCTTTTTTATCACTAACACACGTAACCCACATCATCCGCAGTAATTAAGTTAAATAAAACATAAATTAAGTAACTTAAGTTTGAAGAAAGGTAATTAAAACTGTTGGTCCAAGCTGTTGGTCAAACATGTGATAAGTTGGGTCAACACACGCTGTTCAGTCTTCAAGCTGTTCATTCCTCAAACTGTGCCTTCAGCCTGCTCTCTTTTGTAAGAGCAGGTTGTGTTCATAATGAACAGGTTACAAACAATGGCTTGTAAGACAGTGTGGAGAAAGTGAACAGGGTGAAAGATTGGACAAATCAGAGCATGCTGGACGAATAACTGAATTTTGTTCAGCCTGTTGTATGCTCAGCTGTTCAAGTTTTTTCAGACAAATGACTAAGTATAGAACATGTATAACCTGTTCTGCCTAAGCTGTTCAGAGAAACTTGAGCAGTGTGAAACACACAAATTCTTAGACCTTTGAGAAACACTTAGTCACTCTTGTTTAACATGCCCAGCTTGCTGACAAGGTAATTAAACCTCGTTTCATCCAGAGGTTTGGTGAAAATGTCTGCAAGCTGTTCATTTGTGGAAATAAAACTTACCTCCACATTACCTTTCTGAATGTGATCTCTGATGAAGTGATGTCTGACTTCAATATGTTTTGTTCTTGAATGAAATACTGGATTGTTGGAGATGGCTATGGCACTTGTATTATCACACAGAATAGGAGTTTTC
>JAANYP010002436.1:5264-29567 GCA_020465985.1 Centrapalus pauciflorus | reverse complement strand
GCAAGCGGTCACGCACACAACAAGGACCGGAGCAGGGCAAGTAAGCAAGGAACATGCAACAACAGGGGGCAAGGGAAGCAGGGTCTAGCATACGGCCGAGCATAAAATAAGGTAATCCAGGAACAGCAAGCAAGGCAAGGGTTCCCAGACAAGTCAGGTAAACATTACCAATAAGTACCGCGGAAAACATATGCAAGTAAGTAATGCAACTGTCCACTCACAACAGCGGCCCTGGCATGCAAGTAATAAAGGAGCACGCAAACAACAGTTGTACAAATTCAGCAAGGTCTATCAGACTTTCCGACAGACAAGTAAGAATCAAGACCAAGGCCGCGCAGATGTTTTCCAGACAAGTCAGTAACAATCACCAATAAGTACCCCAAACATAGCAAGGAATTAATGCACAGTCACTCACAGCGGTCGAGCAATGCATATGAATGCAGGAACGGCACACAACGTTGTCCGTTCAGCGGTTTGTCCTATTCTACGTTCCTAGCATAGCAATTAATACGCAAGGGAACACGCAGCGACAGAATGTTTTCCATTACAAGTCAGTAACTACACGCACAATAAGTACCCCCCAAACTATGCACCGAAGGAAGGGAAATATTGTCACTCACGCAACCTGAGGAATGAACAAAGTAACAAGGATACACAACAACAGTTGTCCAGTTTCAGCAGTCGTGCTATGCATGACGGTCCTAGCATACAATTACGGTAATGAAGGAAACAGCAGCAGCAGAGTTCCATAGAAGTCCAATAACACATTCACCAAAGTACGAAACATTGCAAGTACACTTAATGCAATCTGTCACTCCACAACCGCGGGGGTTCCTGAGCAAGGCAAAGTAATGAAGGAACATGTAACAACATTTTGTACCAGTTCACCAGTCAGTGTCTATCAATGTTCCAGCAACAATTAAGTAATCAAGGAACAAGCACAGAAGCAGAGATGTGCTCACAAGTTGAGGAAACATCACCAATAAGTATCGAAATTTAATGCAGTAAGTAATGCACTGGTCACTCCCACAGCGGTACTGACAATGCAACTAATCAAGGAACGAACATGCAACAACAGTTGTCCAGTTTCAACGGTGTCTATCATACGTTCCTAGCATGCAATTAAGTAATCAAGGAACAAGCAACAGCAGATGTTTCCATACAAGTCAGTAACAATCACCAATAAGTACCCAAACATATGCAAGTAATTAAGGAAATCTGTCACTCACAGCAAACCTGAGCAATGCAAGTAATCAAGGAACATGCAACAACAGTTGTCCAGTTTCAGCAGTGTCTATCATACGTTCGTAGCCTACTATTAAGTAATCAAGGAACAGCAGCAGCAGATGTTTCCATACAAGTCAGTAACAATGACCAATAAGTACCGAAACATATTCAAGTAAGTAATGCAATCTGTCACTCACAGCGGTCCTGAGCAATTCAAGTAATCAAGGATCACGCAACAACAGTTGTCCAAATTCAGCAGTGTCTATCATACGTTCCTAGCATACAATTAAGTAATCAAGGAACAAGTGCTGCAGATGTTTCCATACAAGTCATTAACAATCACCAATAAGTACCCAAACATATGCAAGTAAGTAATGCAATCTGTCACTCACAGCGGTCCTAAGCAATGCATGTAATCAAGGAACATGCAACAACAGTTGTCCAGTTTCAGCGGTGTCTATCATGCGTTCCTAGCATGCAATTAAGTAATCAAAGAACAAGCAGCAGCAGATGTTTCCATACAAGTCAGTAACAATCACCAATAAGTACCCAAACGTATGCAAGTAATTAAGGAAATCTGTCACTCACAGCAAACCTGAGCAATGCAAGTAATCAAGGAACATGCAACAACAGTTGTCCAGTTTCAGCAGTGTCTATCATACGTTCCTAGCATACAATTAAGTAATCAAGGAACAGCAGCAGCAGATGTTTCCATACAAGTCAGTAACAATGACCAATAAGTACCGAAACATATTCAAGTAAGTAATGCAATCTGTCACTCACAGCGGTCCTGAGCAATTCAAGTAATCAAGGATCACGCAACAATTGTTGTCCAAATTCAGCAGTGTCTATCATGGTGCCCCAACGTAATGCGGTTTCGGCAAGCCTCACTGCGCCTGGGACATTCTGACCTATCATGACCATTCTGTCTGCAGCAGTAGCACTTGACGAACGCAGGATCGCACTTTCCTTCATGAATTTGCTTGCAGCGAGGACAAGCAGGCTTTGGCGCCGAGGTCACAGCATACGATTTAGCCTTCTTAGAAGACTGCTTATCTCCTTTCCTTGAACTTTCATTCTTCCTTTCAGCTCTCTCAGATTTTTCCTTCTTATTAGATTTAGCAATAAAAGGACATGCTCGCTCAGGATAGATTTCAAGTTCACCTACCCTAGCAATTTCAACCGCTTCGATATAACTTCTCGGTCTACCAGACTTCACAAACTTCCGAATTTCTCGATCCAGGCCATCCACAAACAAATCCCTTCTCCTTTCATCAGTGTCCACAGGATGATCAGATAACAGCGAGAGCCTGGTAAATTCCAGCTCATAGTCTGTTACAGATCTTGTACCTTGCTGAAACGATAGCAGGGTTTTCTCCATCTGGCGCTTAACATCCTGAGGGCAGTATTTCTCCTTCAGATGAATCTTGAATTGATCCCAAGTAATGGATTTCTCCATTGCATCAGACATGGGATTTGTAATAGACTTCCACCAACGGCCAGCTCCATCTTCCAACATTCCCGTCGCAAATGTGACCTTGTCTTTTTCACCACACGTAGAGAGTTTGAACGCTTTCTCCACGTTCGCGACCCAGTCCATAGCTTTAACAGGATCAGATGACCCCGCAAACGTACGAGCCCCACATTTCTTAAAGTCTACGAACGTACACTCTCGTCCCACCTTAACGTGATGGTCGGAAGAGTCAGTCTCACTTTCATCAAATGACACATGCCTATGTTTCCTCTTTCGGTCTTTCTTGGGCTTCGCTAACATCTCTTCCTTATACTTCAGTTCTAATTCCTGCAACTTAAGTTCTCGCAACCTAAGTTCTTCTTCCCGGCGCTTAATTTCAATTTCACGCTGGTTTACTTCGTCAGTCTGCATCACTGCTTTACCCTTGGTCAGCAAGTCCTTAATCTCCTTAAATCGGTCTTCAACTGCCATAATAGTCTGCAGTCGGTTCCTATCCATCATAAGCTGCATCTGTCTACGATTATCCTCATTCAACTTATGAACGAGGTCAATCAATTGAGCCTGCTAGGGAGGCACAGGCGTAGCAGTACTGCTTGAGTCATTAGCAGTATTTTCAGGGTCAGTGCCTATGTAATCTACATGAACAGATTCTTTGTGTTGATCAGCTGCAGTATCAGCAGCTTTACCAACAGTCGAGGTACCAGCAACATTTGGATTCTTATCAGCCATTGGCTGAAAATATAAAGGAAATAACTATTATTTCCTGATTCAAATAAGCACGATTCGAGTCATAATTCCTACGTCAGATAATCACATCTAAGTTCATAGATATGAAGGCAGTCAGTCAGGCTGGCACAAAGTCAAGTCAAAGTCAAGTCAGTATCAAGCAGTCAATCCCTCCCCCATCCTATCAGTCATCATTTGCCTATCTTAGGTCAAGTTGTGTGGGTAGTCCTTTACTAATTAAGTTACCCTAGGCCTCGGTGACTTGTTCGGGAATTCAGAGTCACATAGTCCATACCATACCAGTAGTTTAAGTATCGGGTGGCCAATCCGATGATTAAACTGCTGCTCTGATACCAACTTTGTAACATCCAAGTTACCACAAACAGTACACGTCATAATATTTCATTTCATTAAGTAATAAATATTACTAATTGTTTGATACCACAGGTCCATCAGCCTGAATACTTAATTACAACAATAAGTTAAAGATCAAATGGTGGTCTAAACTAGATTCTAAATCTTCCATCAGAGTGCGGAAGACTGAACAAGCTACCCGAGACCGCATCGTCTTTTTAAAATAGGCTTTAGCAAAAAGTCCAAAAGTCTGCTATTCATCAAATGTCCAGATTCACTTTGCCTGGGACGGACTACCTGCTATGGTCTTGCCCTTATCAGCTTTTCCTGAAAAAGAGTTGTCATGACAGAGTAAGCTAACGTTGCTTAGTGAGTAAACAGAGTTCCATTAGTTACCACACACATATAACATTCTATCAGCTCCTGTCGGCAAGTCACTACGTCAGAGACGGCAAAAAGGTTGGGAGACAACCCAGTTTGTATTCCCCTGTGTAAGGCCGAAGCCCTACGGGAAATGTATGGAAACAAGTCAAATAGGAAAGGAATCTGCAGAATTCCCTCCTGTGAATGGAGATCTCACATTCGGTCCTGTCGGATAATGCAGTATGCAGCGGCAAGTATATCAACAGTCAAGTAAGCAGTAAGCATGATAAGTATTTACATAAAATGTAAAAGTGAACATGCAATCAAGGCAATTCAAGTGTCTAGCTTCAGTAATGTCAAAAGTACGTTTCTATGATACAATAAAGTATTAAAGAAACATGCAGCAACAATCGGAAGTTTCCATACAGTCATGACATTCACCAATAAGTATCGAAATATATGCAAGTAATTAATGAAATCTGTCACTCACAGTGGTCCGTAGTCAGATAATGCTTAACGAATTAAGCGGTTCAGTTTACTCTGTCAAATCGGCGGTTTCCTGCAGTTCAGTTTCAAGTCTGGCATATTAATGTCAAGTCTGTGACATGATCTATCCATATAACCCTAGTTATATAATTAGGTTATTGTCAATTCTGGCTGTCGAGTCTGAGGTAGTTCCTATCGTCCCAAGGTGAGTCTATTCTTATCAGATTAATACGATTCATCTAATTATAGATGTGTGGCATTGAAATAAAGCCAATCGTATTACTAGCTAGGTGATACACGACATACAATTCATACAAAGTCTGTTACTTTATTTGTGCATATAATAGCTATGCATCTTGAACTTATGAGTTTTTATCATAATCAAAAGATACTTTTAATTACAATAGGTTGCTTAATAACTTAATCTGATTTAGGAATTAATCTTAGGCTTAAAACAAAACCAAATACGAATATAGAGGGACAGATTCGAAGTTAGAGCATACATTCAAAAGTCACCTAGATTCGAATCACATAGATTCGAACACCTTAGATTCGAAATTAACATTTCTTTTGACTTTAGGGCAGATTCGAAACAATTCAATTCGAATCTAGTTAATTAGATTCGAAATTCTTACACACTCGAGACAAGGAAATAGATTCGAAGAATTTCAATAGACTCGAACTCAATGCATAGATTCGAAGGACACTACATAAATTCGAAGGACACTACATAGATTCGAAAGACACTACATAGATTCGAAAGTATTTCATTCGAAATGCTTAGATTCGAATCTCATGAATAACTCGAGTTTGTTCTAATTGATCAACGATTTTCCAGGTTTTATCAACTAAATATGAACATAAATGATAGAGAAATGGTTACTAACCTTCGTCCACGATATATCCTTCGACTATAGATGATTTCCAAGCAAAAACAAGTCCTAAACGAGAGTAAATCAGCTTCGAATGAAGGGAATATGAGCAAACTCGAATTTGCTCAACAAAAACCGAAATAAAAGTCAGAAAAATGGTCGATTTTACCTTAAATCCGGACGAAATCTAACATGCAATGATAGATTCGTGTAGAGCTCGACGATCTCTAACCGATGGCGTATAAATCAAGAGAATCCGACGGTTCGTTTAGGAGAAATTCTAGAGAGAAGGTGAGGTTGTAGAGAGAGAGAGAGAGAGAGTTTCAAGTCTTCCAAACTTAAGAAATGAGGAGGGATGCCCTATTTATAGGAAAATAGGGAAAAATCAGAGTTTCTACTGAATTTTCCGGAATTGACCAACTTTTATTCCCAACAATCCGATTTGCATAATTGTCTTTTAGTCACATTTTTATTCATTTTAGTCCGTTTCGTCACTTTTAGTCTTTAATTTGTCAAGTAGCTGAATTTTAATTATTAACTTTATTTCAGCTAATTTGGGGCAACTTTTCATAATTAATTATGACTTAATATAATTAACTATTTAAGATTCATGATTTCGGTTAATTACTAATATTTGGATAAAATTGCTTTATTATCCAAAGTCTGTTGCTGTAATTTGTATTTAATAAATTACGGGCTGTTACAATCTTCCCCCGTTAAATTGATTCCGTCCTCGGAATCGACTAAGACAGGAATAACTTCGGATACTTTTGCCTAATCTCGTCTTCTCGTTCCCAAGTATGCCTCCCTTATGGTATTTCCATTGAACTAACACCATTGGAATTTCCTTGTTGCGCAATTTCAAAACCTTATGGTCGATTATACGCTCGGGCCCTTCTTCGTATCGCAACTGCTCGTCAATTTGCACGTCTTTCCAAGGAATCGCAGCTTCAGCGTCAACTAAACACTTTCGCAGATTACTCACGTGAAATACATCATGAATCTCAGACATTTCGGCAGGCAACTTCAATCTGTAGGCTTGCAGTCCCACACGCTCGAGAATTTCAAAAGGACCAACAAATCGAGGACTCAACTTCCCCCGTTTGCCGAACCTTACTATTCCTTTTCTTGGCGAGACCTTCAGCAACACTTTATCTCCAATTTCAAACGCATTTGGCTTACGGCTTCTATCGTGATACTTCTTTTGTCTATCCTGAGAGGTCTGAATTCGCTGTCGAATCAACTGTAGTTGGTCGTGTGCTTCCTGCAAAATCGCTGGTCCAGAGATCGGGCGTTCACCTGTTTCCCTCCAACAGGTTGGAGTTCGGCATCGACGTCCGTACAAAAACTGATAGGGAGGCATACCAATAGTCGAGTGATAACTATTGTTATAAGCAAACTTTACAAACGGCAGGTGAGTATCCCAACTTCCACCGAGATCAATCACACAGGCACGTAACATATCTTCTAAGGTCAAAATCGTTCTCTCACTTTGCCCGTCCGTTTCAGGATGATAGGCGGTGCTCATCTTAAGTTCAGTCCCTAGCCCATTTTGAAAAGCCTTCCAAAAACGAGAAGTAAATCTGCTGTCACGGTCCGATACTATAGACAATGGAACACCATGTCTAGTCACGATTTCTTTCATGTACAATTCAGCTAACTTTTCGAGGCGTTCATCTTCACGTATGGGTAGGAAATGGGCTGACTTAGTAAGTCGATCCACTATTACCCATATAGAGTCATGATTCCGCTTAGTCCTGGGCAGCTTCGTCACAAAGTCCATGGTTATGTGGTCCCACTTCCATTCCGGGATTGGCAATGGTTGTAGTTCCCCATACGGCTTCTGATGTTCCGATTTGACTTGTAAACAAGTCATGCAATTTTCTACATATCGTCCTACGTCCTTCTTCATTCCAGGCCACCAATATTCCGTTTTCAAATCTTGGTACATTTTAGTAGAACCAGGATGTACCGAAAATTTTGACATATGAGCCTCCGACAGAATTTGATCACGAATTCCTCCTAATCTAGGGACCCATATTCTATTCATGAACCGTCTAAGACCACGATTATCAAGGGTCAGCTTGGTCACATAAGTAACCATACGTTCAGATTTCAAGTTCTCATCCCGAATGGCTTCGGTTTGAGCGGCAATAATCGACTCAGGCAAGGCAGACTCCAAAACAACAGAAGTCAATGCATAACATCGGGTAAAATGGTCTTGTCCGGTTTTGCGGCTTAGGGCATCTGCTACAATGTTTGCTTTACCTGGATGGTAAAGGATCTCACAGTCATAGTCTTTAATCAATTCCAAAGATCGCCTTTGTCGCATATTCAGCTCTTTTTGGTCAAATATATACTTCAGACTTTTGTGATCTGTATATAACTTGCATCTAGTCCCATACAGATAATGTCGCCAAATTTTCAATGCAAAGGTCACGGCTGCAAGCTCCAAGTCATGCGTCGGGTAATTCTTTTCATGCGCCTTTAGCTGCCTTGATGCGTAGGCAATTACTTTATCCCTTTGCATCAACACACAACCTAATCCCGTCTTAGAAGCATCACTATAGACTACAAAATCATCATTACCCTCAGGTAAGGCCAGAATCGGTGCTTCAATTAGCTTGCGCTTCAGAGTCTCAAAGGCTCGATCTTGGGATTCATTCCATTCAAACTTAACCTCCTTCTTCGTCAGACTGGTTAAAGGCACCGCAATCTTGGAGAAATCACGGATAAATCTTCTATAATAGCCCGCTAAACCCAAGAAACTCCGAACTTCAGATACGTTTTTCGGCGCTTCCCACTTCTGAACCGCATCAACCTTTGATGGATCTACGGCTATTCCCTCACCGGAGACAATATGTCCTAAAAATTGCACCTGGCGTAACCAGAATTCACATTTGGAGAATTTTGCATAGAGTCGCTCCTTTCGTAACAAGTCTAGCAATTCTCGCAAATGCATCGCATGGTCAGATTCAGACTTAGAGTAAATCAAGATGTCATCAATAAAGACTATCACTGATTTATCCAGCATTGGTCTACATACCCTATTCATGAGGTCCATAAATGCTGTCGGGGCATTTGTGAGACCGAACGGCATTACTAGGAATTCAAAATGGCCATATCGAGTACGAAATGCAGTCTTCGGTACGTCAGACTCAAATACTTTGAGTTGATGATATCCAGATCGGAGATCAATCTTTGAGAAGTAGCTAGCCCCTTGCAGTTGATCAAACAAGTCGTCAATTCTTGGCAAAGGGTATCGGTTCTTGATAGTTACCTTATTTAGCTCCCGATAATCAATACACATGCGAAAGGTACCATCCTTCTTCTTAACAAAAAGAACCGGAGCACCCCAAGGAGAAGTACTCGGACGAATAAACCCTTTTTCCAATAATTCCTGCAACTGACTCATCATTTCCTTCATTTCATTCGGGGCAAGACGGTAAGGGGCTTTCGCGATAGGAGCAGCACCCGGTACAAGGTCAATGTGGAATTCGATTTGACGATCTGGTGGCAATCTAGAGATGTCATCCGGGAATACATCAGGGAATTCTTGAACTACGGGTACTTCAGACAAGGTCTTTTTAACTTCCTTAGCATCTATGGCATATGCTAAATAGGCGGAACAACCTTTGGTTAGGCATTTTCGGGCTTTCATTACAGAAATGAGACCTAATCCCCGAGTCTTCCTGTCACCATAAACATAACGTTCACTTCCTTCGGGAGTTCTAATTCTAATTATCCTTTTGGCACAAAGGATTTCAGCACTATTCATCATGAGCCAGTCCATTCCTATAATAACATCGAATTCTCTAATCCACATCGGTATCAGGTCAACATCCGAGGAGAGATCATCAATCACTAGCTTACAGGAACGAAAGACTCTATTCACAGTCACAAAATTCGAGCTAGCAGTTTCTATGTCTAAGGGTGCAGGTAACATTACAGGGGCAAAATCAAACTGTTTAGCAAACTTTTCAGACACATATGACAGATTAGAACCAGAGTCAAATAAGATTAAGGCAGGCATAGAGTTAACAAGAAATGTACCCAAGACGACATCAGCAGTTTCTTTTGCCTCTTCGGCTGTCATCTGGAAAGATCTTGGTTGATTCCTCGGGGCAGAAGAACCTTTGACTGATTACTGAGGTGAAGATGCAGGCGGAGGAACAAATCGAGGCCGGGTACAGTCTTTAGCATGGTGCCCCAACGTAATGCAGTTTCGGCAAGCCTCACTGCGCCTGGGACATTCTGACCTATCATGACCGATCTGTCTGCAGCAGTAGCACTTAACGAACGCAGGATCGCACTTTCCTTCATGAATTTGCTTGCAGCGAGGACAAGCAGGCTTTGGCGCCGAGGTCACAGCATACGATTTAGCCTTCTTAGAAGACTGCTTATCTCCTTTCCTTGAACTTTCATTCTTCCTTTCAGCTCTCTCAGATTTTTCCTTCTTATTAGATTTAGCAATAAAAGGACATGCTCGCTCAGGATAGATTTCAAGTTCACCTACCCTAGCAATTTCAACCGCTTCGATATAACTTCTCGGTCTACCAGACTTCACAAACTTCCGAATTTCTCGATCCAGGCCATCCACAAACAAATCCCTTCTCCTTTCATCAGTGTCCACAGGATGATCAGATAACAGCGAGAGCCTGGTAAATTCCAGCTCATAGTCTGTTACAGATCTTGTACCTTGCTGAAACGATAGCAGGGTTTTCTCCATCTGGCGCTTAACCATCCTGAGGGCAGTATTTCTCCTTCAGATGAATCTTGAATTGATCCCAAGTAATGGATTTCTCCATTGCATCAGACATGGGATTTGTAATAGACTTCCACCAACGGCCAGCTCCATCTTCCAACATTCCCGTCGCAAATGTGACCTTGTCTTTTTCACCACACCTAGAGAGTTTGAACGCTTTCTCCACGTTCGCGACCCAGTCCATAGCTTTAACATGATCAGATGACCCCGCAAACGTACGAGCCCCACATTTCTTAAAGTCTACGAACGTACACTCTCGTCCCACCTTAACGTGATGGTCGGAAGAGTCAGTCTCACTTTCATCAGATGACACATGCCTATGTTTCCTCTTTCGGTCTTTCTTGGGCTTCGCTAACATCTCTTCCTTATACTTCAGTTCTAATTCCTGCAACTTAAGTTCTCGCAACCTAAGTTCTTCTTCCCGGCGCTTAAATTCAATTTCACGCTGGTTTACTTCGTCAGTCTGCATCACTGCTTTACCCTTGGTCAGCAAGTCCTTAATCTCCTTAAATCGGTCTTCAACTGCCATATCAGTCTGCAGTCGGTTCCTATCCATCATAAGCTGCATCTGTCTACGATTATCCTCATTCAACTTATGAACGAGGTCAATCAATTGAGCCTGCTGGGGAGGCACAGGCGTAGCAGTACTGCTTGAGTCATTAGCAGTATTTTCAGGGTCAGTGCCTAAGTCCTCTACATGAACAGATTCTTTGTGTTGATCAGCTGCAGTATCAGCAGCTTTACCAACAGTTGAGGTACCAGCAACATTTGGATTCTTATCAGCCATTGGCTGAAAATATAAAGGAAATAACTATTATTTCCTGATTCAAATAAGCACGATTCGAGTCATAATTCCTACGTCAGATAATCACATCTAAGTTCATAGATATGAAGGCAGTCAGTCAGGCTGGCACAAAGTCAAGTCAAAGTCAAGTCAGTATCAAGCAGTCAATCCCTCCCCCATCCTATCAGTCATCATTTGCCTATCTTAGGTCAAGTTGTGTGGGTAGTCCTTTACTAATTAAGTTACCCTAGGCCTCGGGTGACTTGTTCGGGAATCAGAGTCACATAGTCCATACCATACCAGTAGTTTAAGTATCGGGTGGCCAATCCGATGATTAAACTGCTGCTCTGATACCAACTTTGTAACATCCAAGTTACCACAAACAGTACACGTCATAATATTTCATTTCATTAAGTAATAAATATTACTAATTGTTTGATACCACAGGTCCATCAGCCTGAATACTTAATTACAACAATAAGTTAAAGATCAAATGGTGGTCTAAACTAGCTTCTAAATCTTCAATCAGAGTGCGGAAGACTGAACAAGCTACCCGAGACCGCATCATCTTTTCAAAATAGGCTTCAGCAAAAAGTCCAAAAGTCTGCTATTCATCAAATGTCCAGATTCACTTAGCCTGGGACGGACTACCTGCTATGGTCTTGCCCTTATCAGCTTTTCCTGAAAAAGAGTTGTCATGACAGAGTAAGCTAACGTTGCTTAGTGAGTAAACAGAATTCCATTAGTTACCACACACATATAACATACTATCAGCTCCTGTTGGCAAGTCACTACGTCAGAGACGGCAAAAAGGTTGGGAGACAACCCAGTTCGTATTCCCCTGTGTAAGGCCGAAGCCCTACGGGAAATGTATGGAAACAAGTCAAATAGGAAAGGAATCTGTAGAATTCCCTCCTGTGAATGGAGATCTCACATTCGGTCCTGTCGGATAATGCAGTATGCAGCGGCAAGTATATCAACAGTCAAGTAAGCAGTAAGCATGATAAGTATTTACATAAAATGTAAAAGTGAACATGCAATCAAGGCAATTCAAGTGTCTAGCTTCAGTAATGTCAAAAGTACGTTTCTATGATACAATATAGTATTAAAGAAACATGCAGCAACAATCGGAAGTTTCCATACAGTCGATGACATTCACCAATAAGTATCGAAATATATGCAAGTAATTCATGAAATCTGTCACTCACAGTGGTCCGTAGTCAGATAATGCTTAACGAATTAAGCGGTTCAGTTTACTCTGTCAAATCGGCGGTTTCCTGCAGTTCAGTTTCAAGTCTGGCATATTAATGTCAAGTCTGTAACATGATCTATCCATATAACCCTAGTTATATAATTAGGTTATTGTCAATTCTGGCTGTCGAGTCTGAGGTAGTTCCTATCGTCCCAAGGTGAGTCTATTCTTATCAGATTAATACGATTCATCTAATTATAGATGTGTGGCCTTGAAATAAAGCCAATCGTATTACTAGCTAGGTGATACACGACATACAATTCATACAGAGTCTGTTACTTTATTTGTGCATATAATAGCTATGCATCTTGAACTTATGAGTTTTTATCATAATCAAAAGATACTTTTAATTACAATAGGTTGCTTAATAACTTAATCTGATTTAGGAGTTAATCTTAGGCTTAAAACAAAACCAAATACGAATATAGAGGGACAGATTCGAAGTTAGAGCATACATTCAAAAGTCACCTAGATTCGAATCACATAGATTCGAACACCTTAGATTCGAAATTAACATTTCTTTTGACTTTAGGGCAGATTCGAAACAATTCAATTCGAATCTAGTTAATTAGATTCGAAATTCTTACACACTCGAGACAAGGAAATAGATTCGAAGCATTTCAATAGACTCGAACTCAATGCATAGATTCGAAGGACACTACATAAATTCGAAGGACGCTACATAGATTCGGAAGACACTACATAGATTCGAAAGTATTTCATTCGAAATGCTTAGATTCGAATCTCATGAATAACTCGAGTCTGTTCTAATTGATCAACGATTTTCCAGGTTTTATCAACTAAATATGAACATAAATGATAGAGAAATGGTTACTAACCTTCGTCCAAGATATATCCATCGACTATAGATGATTTCCAAGCATAAACAAGTCCTAAACGAGAGTAAATCAGCTTCGAATGAAGGGAATATGAGCAAACTCGAATTTGCTCAACAAAAACCGAAATAAAAGTCAGAAAAATGGTCGATTTTACCTTAAATCCGGACGAAATCTAACATGCAATGATAGATTCGTGTAGAGCTCGACGATCTCTAACCGATGGCGTATAAATCACGAGAATCCGACGGTTCGTTTAGGAGAAATTCTAGAGAGAAGGTGAGGTTGTAGAGAGAGAGAGAGAGAGAGAGAGAGAGAGTTTCAAGTCTTCCAAACTTAAGAAATGAGGAGGGATGCCCTATTTATAGGAAAATAGGGAAAAATCAGAGTTTCTACTGAATTTTCCGGAATTGACCAACTTTTATTCCCAACAATCCGATTTGCATAATTGTCTTTTAGTCACATTTTTATTCATTTTAGTCCGTTTCGTCACTTTTAGTCTTTAATTTGTCAAGTAGCTGAATTTTAATTATTAACTTTATTTCAGCTAATTTGGGGCAACTTTTCATAATTAATTATGACTTAATATAATTAACTAATTAAGATTCATGATTTCGGTTAATTACTAATATTTGGATAAAATTGCTTTATTATCCTAAGTCTGTTGCTGTAATTTGTATTTAATAAATTACGGGCTGTTACAAACAATCACCAATAAGTACCCAAACATATGCAAGTAATCAAGGAACATGCAACAACAGTTGTCCAGTTTCAGCAGTGTCTATCATACGTTCCTAGCATACAATTAAGTAATCAAGGAACAGCAGCAGCAGATGTTTCCATACAAGTCAGTAACAATGACCAATAAGTACCGAAACATATGCAAGTAAGTAATGAAATCTGTCACTCACAGCGGTCCTGAGCAATTCAAGTAATCAAGGAACACGCAACAACAGTTGTCCACATTCAGCAGTGTCTATCATACGTTCCTAGCATACAATTAAGTAATCAAGGAACAAGCGCTGCAGATGTTTCCATACAAGTCAGTAACAATCACCAATAAGTACCCAAACATATGCAAGTAAGTAATGCAATCTGTCACTCACAGCGGTCCTGAGCAATGCAAGTAATCAAGGAACATGCAACAACAGTTGTCCAGTTTTAGCAGTGTCTATCATACGTTCCTAGCATACAATTAAGTAATCAAGGAACAAGCAGCAGCAGATGTTTCCATACAAGTCAGTAACAATCATCAATTAGTACCCAAAGATATGCAAGTAAGTTATGCAATCTGTCACTCACAGCAGTCCTGAGCAATGCAAGTAATCAAGGAACATGCAACAACAGTTGTCCAGTTTCAGCAGTGTCTATCATACGTTCCTAGCATACAATTAAGTAATCAAGGAACAGCAGCAGCAGATGATTCCATAGAAGTCAGTAACAATCACCAATAAGTACCGAAACATATTCAAGTAGTTAATGCAATCTGTCACTCACAGCGGTCCTGAGCAATGCAAGTAATCAAGGAACATGTAACAACAATTGTCCAGTTTCAGCAGTGTCTATCATATGTTCCTAGCATACAATTAAGTAATCAAGGAACAAGCAGCAGCAGATGTTTCCCTACAAGTCAGTAACAATCACCAATAAGTATCGAAATATATGCAAGTAAGTAATGCAATCAGTCACTCACAGCGGTCCTGAGCAATGCAAGTAATCAAGGAACATGCAACAACAGTTGTCCAGTTTCAGCGGTGTCTATCATACGTTCCTAGCATGCAATTAAGTAATCAAGGAACAAGCAGCAGCAGATGTTTCCATACAAGTCAGTAACAATCACCAATAAGTACCCAAACACATGCAAGTAATTAAGGAAATCTGTCACTCACAGCAAACCTGAGCAATGCAAGTAATCAAGGAACATGCAACAACAGTTGTCCAGTTTCAGCAGTGTCTATCATACGTTCCTAGCATACAATTAAGTAATCAAGGAACAGCAGCAGCAGATGTTTCCATACAAGTCAGTAACAATGAACAATAAGTACCGAAACATATACAAGTAAGTAATGCAATCTGTCACTCACAGCGGTCCTGAGCAATTCAAATAATCAAGGAACACGCAAAAACAGTTGTCCAAATTCAGCAGTGTCTTCTATCATACGTTCCTAGCATACAATTAAGTAATCAAGGAACAAGTGCTGCAGATGTTTCCATAGAAGTCAGTAACAATCACCAATAAGAACCGAAACATATTCAAGCAATTAATACAATTTGTCACTCACAGCGGTCCTGAGCAATGCAAGTAATCAAGGAACATGTAACAACAATTGTCCAGTTTCAGCAGTGTCTATCATATGTTCCTAGCATACAATTAAGTAATCAAGGAACAAGCAGCAGCAGATGATTCCATACAAGTCAGTAACAATCATCTATTAGTACCCAAAGATATAAAACTAAGTAATGCAATCTGTCACTCACAGCATTCCTGAGCATTGCAAGTAATCAAGGAACATGCAACAACAGTTGTCCAGTTTCTGCGGTGTCTATCATACGTTCCTAGAATGCAATTAAGTAATCAAGGAACAAGCAGCAGCAGATGTTTCCATACAAGTCAGTAACAATCACCAATAAGTACCCAAACACATGCAAGTAATTAAGTAAATCTATCACTCACAGCAAACCTGAGCAATGCAAGTAATCAAGGAACATGCAACAACAGTTGTCCAGTTTCAGCAGTGTCTATCATACGTTCCTAGCATACAATTAAGTAATCAAGAAACAGCAGCAGCAGATGTTTCCATACAGGTCAGTAACAATGACCAATAAGTACCGAAACATATTCAAGTAAGTAATGCAATCTGTCACTCACAGCGATCCTGAGCAATTCAAGTAATCAAGGATCACGCAACAACAGTTGTCTAAATTCAGCAGTGTCTATCATACGTTCCTAGCATACAATTAAGTAATCAAGGAACAAGCAGCAGCAGATGTTTCCATAGAAGTCAGTAACAATCATCTATTAGTACCCAAAGATATGCAAGTAAGTAATGCAATCTGTCACTCACAGCAGTCCTGAGCAATGCAAGTAATCAAGGAACATGCAACAACAGTTGTCCAGTTTCAGCAGTGTCTATCATACGTTCCTAGCATACAATTAAGTAATCAAGGAACAGCAGCAGCAGATGTTTCCATAGAAGTCAGTAACAATCACCAATAAGTACCGAAACATATTCAAGTAGTTAATGCAATCTGTCACTCACAGCGGTCCTGAGCAATGCAAGTAATCAAGGAACATGTAACAACAATTGTCCAGTTTCAGCAGTGTCTATCATATGTTCCTAGCATACAATTAAGTAATCAAGGAACAAGCAGCAGCAGATGTTTCCCTACAAGTCAGTAACAATCACCAATAAGTTCGAAATATATGCAAGTAAGTAATGCATCAGTCACTCACAGCGGTCCTGAGCAATGCAAGTAATCAAGGAACATGCAACAACAGTTGTCCAGTTTCAGCGGTGTCTATCATACGTTCCTAGCATGCAATTAAGTAATCAAGGAACAAGCAGCAGCAGATGTTTCCATACAAGTCAGTAACAATCACCAATAAGTACCCAAACACATGCAAGTAATTAAGGAAATCTGTCACTCACAGCAAACCTGAGCAATGCAAGTAATCAAGGAACATGCAACAACAGTTGTCCAGTTTCAGCAGTGTCTATCATACGTTCCTAGCATACAATTAAGTAATCAAGGAACAGCAGCAGCAGATGTTTCCATACAAGTCAGTAACAATGAACAATAAGTACCAAAACATATGCAAGTAAGTAATGCAATCTGTCACTCACAGCGGTCCTGAGCAATTCAAGTAATCAAGGAACACGCAAAAACAGTTGTCCAAATTCAGCAGTGTCTTCTATCATACGTTCCTAGCATACAATTAAGTAATCAAGGAACAAGTGCTGCAGATGTTTCCATAGAAGTCAGTAACAATCACCAATAAGAACTGAAACATATTCAAGTAATTATTACAATTTGTCACTCACAGCGGTCCTGAGCAATGCAAGTAATCAAGGAACATGTAACAACAATTGTCCAGTTTCAGCAGTGTCTATCATATGTTCCTAGCATACAATTAAGTAATCAAGGAACAAGCAGCAGCAGATGTTTCCATACAAGTCAGTAACAATCATCTATTAGTACCCAAAGATATGCAAGTAAGTAATGCAATCTGTCACTCACAGCAGTCCTGAGCATTGCAAGTAATCAAGGAACATGCAACAACAGTTGTCCAGTTTCTGCGGTGTCTATCATACGTTCCTAGAATGCAATTAAGTAATCAAGGAACAAGCAGCAGCAGATGTTTCCATACAAGTCAGTAACAATCACCAATAAGTACCCAAACACATGCAAGTAATTAAGTAAATCTGTCACTCACAGCAAACCTGAGCAATGCAAGTAATCAAGGAACATGCAACAACAGTTGTCCAGTTTCAGCAGTGTCTATCATACGTTCCTAGCATACAATTAAGTAATCAAGGAACAGCAGCAGCAGATGTTTCCATACAAGTCAGTAACAATGACCAATAAGTACCGAAACATATGCAAGTAAGTAATGCAATCTGTCACTCACAGCGGTCCTGAGCAATTCAAGTAAGCAAGGAACACTCAACAACAGTTGTCCAAATTCAGCAGTGTCTATCATACGTTCCTAGCATACAAGTAAGTAATCAAGGAACAAGTGCTGCAGATGTTTCCATACAAGTCAGTAACAATCACCAATAAGTACCCAAACATATGCAAGTAAGTAATGTAATCTGTCACTCAAAGCGGTCCTGAGCAATGCAAGTAATCAAGAAACATGCAACAACAGTTGTCCAGTTTTAGCAGTGTCTATCATACGTTCCGAGCATACAATTAAGTAATCAAGGAACAAGCAGCAGCAGATGTTTCCATACAAGTCAGTAACAATCATCTATTAGTACCCAAAGATATGCAAGTAAGTAATGCTATCTGTCACTCACAGCAGTCCTGAGCAATGCAAGTAATCAAGGAACATGCAACAACAGTTGTCCAGTTTCAGCAGTGTCTATCATACTTTCCTAGCATACAATTAAGTAATCAAGGAACAGCAGCAGCAGATGTTTCCATAGAAGTCAGTAACAATCACCAATAAGTACCGAAACATATTCAAGTAATTAATGCAATCTGTCACTCACAGCGGTCCTGAGCAACGCAAGTAATCAACGAACATGTAACAACAATTGTCCAGTTTCAGCAGTGTCGATCATATGTTCCTAGCATACAATTAAGTAATCAAGGAACAAGCAGCAGCAGATGTTTCCCAACAAGTCAGTAACAATCACCAATTAGTATCGAAATATATGCAAGTAAGTAATGCAATCTGTCACTCACAGCGGTCCTGAGAAATGCAAGTAATCAAGGAACATGCAACAACAGTTGTCCAGTTTCAGCGGTGTCTATCATACGTTCCTAGCATGCAATTAAGTAATCAACGAACAAGGAGCAGTAGATGTTTCCATACAAGTCAGTAACAATCACCAATAAGTACCCAAACATATGCAAGTAATTAAGGAAATCTGTCACTCACAGCAAACCTGAGCAATGCAAGTAATCAAGGAACATGCAACAACAGTTGTCCAGTTTCAGCAGTGTCTATCATACGTTCCTAGCATACAGTTAAGTAATCAAGGAACAGCAGCAGCAGAAGTTTCCATAGAAGTCAGTAACAATCACCAATAAGTACCGAAACATATGCAAGTAAGTAATGCAATCTGTCACTCACAGCGGTCCTGAGCAATTCAAGTAATCAAGGAACACGCAAAAACAGTTGTCCAAATTCAGCAGTGTCTTCTATCATACGTTCCTAGCATACAATTAAGTAATCAAGGAACAAGTGCTGCAGATGTTTCCATAGAAGTCAGTAACAATCACCAATAAGTACCGAAACATATTCAAGTAATTAATACAATCTGTCACTCACAGCGGTCCTGAGCAATGCAAGAAATCAAGGAACATGTAACAACAATTGTCCAGTTTCAGCAGTGTCTATCATATGTTCCTAGCATACAATTAAGTAATCAAGGAACAAGCAGCAGCAGATGTTTCCATACAAGTCAATAACAATCATCTATTAGTACCCAAAGATATGCAAGTAAGTAATGCAATCTGTCACTCACAGCAGTCCTGAGCATTGCAAGTAATCAAGGAACATGCAACAACAGTTGTCCAGTTTCTACGGTGTCTATAATACGTTCCTAGAATGCAATTAAGTAATCAAGGAACAAGCAGCAGCAGATGTTTCCATACAAGTCAGTAACAATCACCAATAAGTACCCAAACACATGCAAGTAATTAAGTAAATCTGTCACTCACAGCAAACCTGAGCAATGCAAGTAATCAAGGAACATGCAACAACAGTTGTCCAGTTTCAGCAGTGTCTATCATACGTTCCTAGCATACAATTAAGTAATCAAGGAACAAGCAGCAGCAGGTGTTTCCATACAAGTCAGTAACAATGACCAATAAGTCCTGAAACATATGCAAGTAAGTAATGCAATCAGTCACTCACAGCGGTCCTGAGCAATTCAAGTAATCAAGGAACACGCAACAACAGTTGTCCAGATTCAGCAGTGTCTATCATACGTTCCTAGCATACAATTAAGTAATCAAGGAACAAGCAGCAGCAGATGTTTCCATACAAGTCAGTAACAATCACCAATAAGTACCCAAACATATGCAAGTAAGTAATGCAATCTGTCACTCACAGCGGTCCTGAGCAATGCAAGTAATCAAGGAACATGCAACAACAGTTGTCCAGTTTTAGCAGTGTCTATCATACGTTCCTAGCATACAATTAAGTAATCAAGGAACAAGCAGCAGCAGATGTTTCCATACAAGTCAGTAACAATCATCTGTTAGTACCCAAAGATATGCAAGTAAGTAATGCAATCTATCACTCACAGCAGTCCTGAGCATTGCAAGTAATCAAGGAACATGCAACAACAGTTGTCCAGTTTCAGCAGTGTCTATCATACGTTCCTAGCATACAATTAAGTAATCAAGGAACAGCAGCAGTAGATGTTTCCATAGAAGTCGGTAACAATCACCAATAAGTACCGAAACATATTCAAGTAATTAATGCAATCTGTCACTCACAGCGGTCCTGAGCAATGCAAGTAATCAACGAACATGCAACAACAATTGTCCAGTTTAAGCAGTGTCTATCATATGTTCCTAGCATACAATTAAGTAATCAAGGAACAAGCAATAGCAGATGTTTCCCAACAAGTCAATAACAATCACCAATAAGTATCGAAATATATGCAAGTAAGTAATGCAATCTGTCACTCACAACGGTCCTGAGCAATGCAAGTATTCAAGGAACATGCAACAACAGTTGTCCAGTTTCAGCGGTGTCTATCATACGTTCCTTGCATGCAATTAAGTAATCAAGGAACAAGCAGCAGCAGATGTTTCCATACAAGTCAGTAACAATCACCAATAAGTACCCAAACATATGCAAGTAATTAAGGAAATCTGTCACTCACTGCAGTCCTGAGCAATGCAAGTAATCAAGAACATGCAACAACAGTTGTCCAGTTTCAGCAGTGTCTATCATACGTTCCTAGCATACAATTAAGTAATCAAGGAACAACAGCAGCAGATGTTTCCATACAAGTCAGTAACAATGACCAATAAGTACCGAAACATATGCAAGTAAGTAATGCAATCTGTCACTCACAGTAGTCCTGAGCAATTCAAGTAATCAAGGAACACGCAACAACAGTTGTCCAAATTCAGCAGTGTCTATCATACGTTCCTAGCATACAATTAAGTAATCAAGGAACAAGTGCTGCAGATGTTTCAATACAAGTCAGTAACAATCACCAATAAGTACCCAAACATATGCAAGTAAGTAATGCAATCTGTCACTCACAGCGGTCCTGAGCAATGCAAGGAATCAAGGAACATGCAACAACAGTTGTCCAGTTTTAGCAGTGTCTATAATACGTTCCTAGCATACAATTAAGTTATCAAGGAACAAGCAGCAGCAGATGTTTCCATACAAGTCAGTAACAATCATCTATTAGTACCCAAAGATATGCAAGTAAGTAATGCAATCTGTCACTCACAGCAGTCCTGAGCAATGCAAGTAATCAAGGAACATGTAACAACAGTTGTCCAGTTTCAGTAGTGTCTATCATACGTTCCTAGCATACAATTAAGTAATCAAGGAACAGCAGCAGCAGATGTTTCCATAGAAGTCAGTAACAATCACCAATAAGTACCGAAACATATTCAAGTAATTAATGCAATCTGTCACTCACAGCGGTCCTGAGCAATGCAAGTAATCAACGAACATGCAACAACAATTGTCCAGTTTCAGCAGTGTCTATCATATGTTCCTAGCATACAATTAAGTAATCAAGGAACAAGCAGCAGCAGATGTTTCCCAACAAGTTAGTAAGAATCACCAATAAGTATCGAAATATATGCAAGTAAGTAATGCAATCTGTCACTCACTGCGGTCCTGAGCAATGCAAGTATTCAAGGAACATGCAACAACAGTTGTCCAGTTTCAGCGGTGTCTATCATACGTTCCTAGCATGCAATTAAGTAATCAAGGAACAAGCAGTAGCAGATGTTTCCATACAAGTCAGTAACAATCACCAATAAGTACCAAAACATATGCAAGTAATTAAGGAAATCTGTCACTCACAGCAGTCCTGAGCAATGCAAGTAATCAAGGAACATGCAACAACAGTTGTCCAGTTTCAGCAGTGTCTATCATACGTTCCTAGCATACAATTAAGTAATCAAGGAACAGCAGCAGCAGATGTTTCCATACAAGTCAGTAACAATCACCAATAAGTATCGAAATATATGCAAGTAACTAATGCAATCTGTCACTCACAGCGGTCCTGAGCAATGCAAGTAATGACGGAACATGCAACAACAGTTGTCCAGTTTTAGCAGTGTCTATCATACGTTCCTAGCATACAATTAAGTAATCAAGGAACAAGCAGCAGCAGATGTTTCCATACAAGTCAGTAACAATCACCAATAAGTACCCAAACATATGCAAGTAATTAAGGAAATCTGTCACTCACAGCAAACCTGAGCAATGCAAGTAATCAAGGAACATGCAACAACAGTTGTCCAGTTTCAGCAGTGTCTATCATACGTTCGTAGCATACAATTAAGTAATCAAGGAACAGCAGCAACAGATGTTTCCATACAAGTCAGTAACAATGACCAATAAGTACCGAAACATATTCAAGTAAGTAATGCAATCTGTCACTCACAGCGGTCCTGAGCAATTCAAGTAATCAAGGATCACGCAACAACAATTGTCCAAATTCAGCAGTGTCTATCATACGTTCCTAGCATACAATTAAGTAATCAAGGAACAAGTGCTGCAGATGTTTCCATACAAGTCAGTAACAATCACCAATAAGTACCCAAACATATGCAAGTAAGTAATGCAATCTGTCACTCACAGCGGTCCTGAGCAATGCAAGTAATCAAGGAACATGCAACAACAGTTGTCCAGTTTCAGCGGTGTCTATCATGCGTTCCTAGCATGCAATTAAGTAATCAAGGAACAAGCAGCATCAGATGTTTCCATACAAGTCAGTAACAATCACCAATAAGTACCGAAACATATGCAAGTAAGTAATGCAATCTGTCACTCACAGCGGTCCTGAGCAATGCAAGTAATCAAGAAACATGCAACAACAGTTTTCCAGTTTCAGCAGTGTCTATCATACGTTCCTAGCATACAATTAAGTAATCAAGGAACAAGCAGCAGATGTTTCCATACAAGTCAGTAACAATCACCAATAAGTACCCAAACATATGCAAGTAAGTAATGCAATCTGTCACTCACAGCGGTCCTGAGCAATGCAAGTAATCAAGGAATATGCAACAACAGTTGTCCAGTTTCAGCAGTGTCTATCATACGTTCCTAGCATACAATTAAGTAATCAAAGAACAAGCAGCAGCAGGTGTTTCCATACAAGTCAGTAACAATCACCAATAGTGCCCGAATATTTGCAAGTAAGTAATGCAATCTGTCACTCACAGCGGTCCTGAGCAATGCAAGTAATCAACGAACATGCAACACCAGTTTTCCAGATTCAGTAGTGTCTATCATACGTTCCTAGCATACAATTAAGTAATCAAGGAACAAGCAGCAGCAGATGTTTCCATACAAGTCAGTAACAATCACCAATAAGTACCTAAACATATGCAAGTAAATAATGCAATCTGTCACTAACAACGGTCCTGAGCAATGCAAGTAATCAAGGAACATGCAACAACAGTTGTCCAGTTTCAGCAGTGTCTATCATACGTTCCTAGCATACAATTAAGTAATCAAGGAACAAGCAGCAGCAGATGTTTCCATACAAGTCAGTAACAATCACCTATTAGTACCCAAACATATGCATGTAAGTAATGCAATCTATCACTCACAGCGGCCCTGAGCAATGCAAGTAATCAAGGAACATATGCAACAACAGTTGTCCAGTTTCAGCAGTGTCTATCATACGTTCCTAGCATACAATTAAGTAATCAAGGAACAACAGCAGCAGATGTTTCCATAGAAGTCAATAACAATCACCAATAAGTACCGAAACATATGCAAGTAAGTAATGCAATCTGTCACTCACAGCGGTCCTGAGCAATGCAAGTAATCAAGGAACATGCAACAACAGTTGTCCAGTTTCAGCAGTGTCTATCATACGTTCCTAGCATACAATTAAGTAATCAAGGAACAAGCAGCAGCAGATGTTTCCATACAAGTCAGTAACAATCACCAATAAGTACCCAAACATATGCAAGTAAGTAATGCAATCTGTCACTCACAGCGGTCCTGAGCAATGCAAGTAATCAAGGAAAATGCAACAACAGTTGTCCAGTTTCAGCAGTCTCTATCATACGTTCCTAGCATACAATTAAGTAATCAAGGAACAGCAACAGCAGATGTTTCCATACAAGTCAGTAACAATCACCAATAAGTACCCAAACATATGCAAGTAAATAATGCAATCTGTCACTCACAGCAGTCCTGAGCAATGCAAGTAATCAAGGAACATATGCAACAACAGTTGTCCAGTTTCAGCAGTGTCTATCATACGTT
>JAANYP010002435.1:249647-307208 GCA_020465985.1 Centrapalus pauciflorus | reverse complement strand
GATTATTATAGACAACAAACAAATAACTGTCATAAACGATGACATTTGGTAACAATGCGGCAACCGTGACAAGTCTTTGTCACGATCCTTATGTTAAACCGTGGCTTAAGGTTTGAATGTGATTTGCAATGGTCACAGTTATTGAGATAAAGTGTGGCTATCATAATAATACAAGATCTTATATGACCCTTTAGTCACGTGAATAACAAAAATTGTGGCTAGGCAGTTTGGACAAAACCGTGACCATAGGTCATTTTTGTACTAGTGCATGGGTTCATAGCCTTTTCCCACATAGTTTTTGGGAATGGTCAGATTGGCAATGTAGTTGATGGGTTTGATTGTGAGCATTGTGGTGACAGAGGGATGTTTTTCAACATCATCACCAACGAACACAGGTAAAAGGGGGTTGTTTTGGTGAGCCATCTGGAGAGTAGTAGTGATGCACAATATTTGACACTTAGTCGGTGAGGGTTTATCAGAAAGATATGGAAGCAGTAGGAAGAAGAAGAAGAAGAAGAAACAGTGGTTAGGGTATTTATAGGATTTGAATGTGAGTGAGTAAGAGAGAGAAAGATTTGAGCGGTGGATTTGAAATGTTCGTAACGGAAAACGGAACGGATTGCCATGTCAGAACGGTTGTCAGACCACTTGACCTTTTTAACTACTAACACACGTTAAACAAACATTATCTGTCACACCCCGTTACCCCGGTTGGCAACGACGCGTGATGTCGCGGAAGCGTAACCATAATCATAACGAACGACCACTATATGGACGTTTTCAAAAATACATCGATATAACTTTGAAATATAGAAATGTTTTACATCACCAACATATAGTGTAAGTAGTTCGCAAAATACAGATATTTAAATACATAATTAAATTAACCAAAATAATGAAAATAAATTTCCGATGGTTTGAAAATGAATGCGACTCCATAAGTACGGAAGCTTGAAAATACTTCCGATGCGGTGCACTTGCCTTTATTTCCTGAAAACACACGCTAAAATACGTCAACAAAATTGGTGGTGAGCTCATAGGTTTATACGTAAATATGACTTGTATGGACATCAATAGTTGAGTTTGAATTTATAAAATCATAAATTCCATGTTATGTATTACATATAAACCATCATGCAACCGAAACATAATTATGAGTTTGCCATGTGCAGTATTCCCATACGTAATACCGTAATGTTAAATATATATGCATTCCGCCGTTAGCCGGTTAAGACTAACCCGAATGGGGGACATGAGTCCCGATAGATCCATCCACAATATATGCACGCTTACAATATATGTAACTAACGGTTCATGATTTGAGGGCTGATGGAAGCACATGTGTAATACATAATAGAAATGAAATAGTTTTTAGTCCATATGAAAAAGTAGAATGTATTTCAACCCCAAAACATAACAGTGTGAAAATAGGGGCTATGAAGACTCACCGAGAGTGCGATGACAAAATATGTGCGTAAATTGCAAGTTTACGTTGATTGATGGGTGATGACCCGGTTGTGATTAACCAAGCCCTAAATGATATAAGGGACTTAATAATCTCCCATATATGATAATATGTATATATAAAGGTTTTTATGTCTTAAATCACCCAACATTACAAGTTTATAAATAAAACCCACTTAAAACGTCAAGTTTGTATATATATATATATATATATATATATATATATATATATATATATATATATATATATATATATATATATAAAATTTTCCAGCTTTTTGAAGATTTTTTTGGCCTACTTTGAGGCTGTTTTTGACCAAGCTCCAAAACGATTTAGACTTTGGTTTTCTTAGACATTAAACTACTATATAGAAAGAATTTTTAAAGTCAAGAACAGCCGTTTTTAGAGGTGTTTTGGTTAGGGAAAAAGCTCGTTAAAAACCCTATGTTGGCCATTTTTGAGCTGTCAAACTTTCGGGTTCCCAAGTAATATTTGGGGGTTCTAAACTCCATAATAAATTATGAAAACTTCCAGATTTTTATTTAAAACATAGATCTAACTTTTGAGATAAGAATTAACTCATTTTGTTAAGTTATGAATTAGTTATGATTTTTCAAAGTTGATGCAACTTTTCTGCAGAAATTTCGTATTTCGTAAACTTGAAATAACTAGTGATTCTTGTTGTTTATTCAAAGACTGCTTGTATAAAAGTTATAAAACACATTTATATAACTTGTTTTCATATTATTTACACTTACTTGATGTGTTTATATATTTATAAACACATTTGAAGAAAACAACTTAAAAACAAAAACTAGTGATTTATAAACTTGAGTTTTTATGAAAGTTGTTGTTGTTGGTGATTATATAAATTATGCAAGACTTATATAAATATAAATATAAGATATGATATGTTAGTATTTACCTACTTTGATGTTTTATAAGAATGCAAATGAGATGAAGTTGAAATTCTTGCAAAAGTTGCACCACGAACACTTCAAAATATGAAGAACACTTGAATTATTTCAATAACACCAAAAATTGAAGTTTTTGGCTTTGCACAAGGCCTTTGGCCGGCTTTTGAAGAGAGAAAAAAGAGGTTTTGGTGTGATAAAAATGAAAGAAAAGCACTCTATTTATAGAGAAAATTGGATCTTGAAAAGATGGTGAAATGATGAAAATAGTGTGAGATCTTTGGTGAGTTGAAAGAAGAGGATTTGATCTTGATATGTTGAGTAAAAAAAATTATATTTCAAGTCCTTGTGTACTCTCCTAGGGCCGGCCATGTATTTTCATTTTTTTTTTGTATAAATGTATTTAGAAATGTATTCTTGTATTTCCCTTTTCTTGTAATTTCATAAATACTTTTGGATGCATTGTTTTAGTCTTGCATAATTAATGTTAAGTAAGTGTATTAGTGTATGATTAGTGTCACTAATCATAGATTAATTATGTACTTAGTTGAATTAATCCATCATATCGTAAATCGATCGGATTAATTGATTTCCCGATTTTTCGCACCGATGAATTTTGATTCTAATTGAGTTGAATTTCTTCATGAACATTGTTAATCACTTTGATTAATTGCTAATGACCACTGATTAGGTAATAATTGGCTATTAAATACTGATTAGGTCATAGTTTTCAACCTGGTTTAATGCCGGATGTTACAGTCTCCCCCTGTTAAGGGAATTTCGTCCCGAAATTAGCTCGTGTTCTCCACTTCTTGAGTATTTGAGAACAGATGATGGTATTTTTCCCGGAACTGATCTTCGCGTTCCCATGTAAACTCAGGACCTTGTTTAGAGTTCCATCTGAATTTTATTATTGGGATTCGGATGTACTTTAGTTTCTTGACTTCTCGGTCCATTATTTCCACGGGTTTTTCAACGAAGTTCAACTTATCGTCCAGCTCCAGCTCGTCCATGGGTATGACAAGTGTTTCATCAGCCAGTCACTTCTTAAGGTTGGATACATGGAAGGTATTATGTACATTTCTTAGCTCTGGAGGCAGATCGAGTCGGTAGGCTACCGGCCAATTGTTTTGGAAATCTTGAATGGTCCGATGTAACGAGGATTGAGTTTTCCTCATTTCCCAAAACGGATTACGCCTTTCCAAGGTGAGACTTTCAGCATTACTTGATCTCCCTCATGAAATTCCAGATCCTTCCGTCGAACATCTGCATAGCTTTTCAGTCGATCTCGCGCGATCGTTAGTCGGTTCCGAATCTGGACTATCTTTTCTGTAGTCTCCTGGATGATCTCGGGTCCAGTGATCTGGCTATCTCCTACTTCAGCCCACAAAGTGGTGACCGACACTTTTGCCCATAAAGTTCCTCGAATGGAGCGGTCTTAATACTTGAGTGATAGTTGTTGTTATAGGAAAACTCAACTAATGGCAAGTGTCTATCCCAACTTTTGCCAAAGTCGATAACATATGCCCTTAGCATGTCCTCCAATGTGTGCATTGTTCTTTCACTCTGACCATCCGTCTGCGGGTGATAGGCTATGCTCATGTTCAGGCGTGTACCCAACGCCTCTTGTAACGATTGCCAAAATCTTGATGTGAACCGGCTGTCCCTATCTGATATAATTGATACAGGAACTCCATGCCTTGAGATGACTTCTTTAAGATAGATTTGTGTTAACTTATCCATCTTATCAGTCTCCTTGATTGGCAACAAGTGTGCAGTTTTTGTGAGTCGGTCCACTATTACCCAAATGGTGTCATAACCACCAGAAGTCTTTGGCAACTTTGTGATGAAGTCCATGGTTATTCTCTCCCACTTCCACTGGGGTATTTCCGGTTGAACCAACAACCCTGATGGCTTCTGGTGCTCAGCCTTAACTTTCAAACACGTTAAGCATTTGCTAACATACGTAGCAATGTCAGCCTTCATGTTTGGCCACCATTACATTTCCTTCAGATCGTGATACATCTTATCTGACCCTGGGTGAATAGCATGTCTTGATTTATGCCCTTCATCCATGACCAGCTTTCTTAATCCTCCGAATTTTGGTAGCCAAATTCTGCTCATGAAGTACCGACATCCATCGTTCTTGATTTCAAACTGTTTATCCATTCCTCTCAAGGCTTCATCTAGCAGATTTCCCTCGTTGACTGCTTTCTCTTGTGCCTCGTGGATTTGAGAGTTCAAGTTTGACTGTACAGTCATGACCAAAGCTCGACTCTCAAAGGTTTAACCCGTTCCTTTCGGCTCAGGGCATCAGCTACAACATTTGCCTTACCCGGATGATAACGAATCTCGCAGTCGTAATCGCTAAGCACCTCAACCCAGCGTCGCTGCCTCATGTTTAACTCCTTCTGATTTAGAATATGCAGAAGACTCTTGTGGTCTGTAAATACCGTGCACTTTGTACCGTAAAGGTAGTGCCTCCATATCTTGAGAGCAAATACCACAGCTCCAAGCTCTAGATCGTGAGTCATGTAGTTCACCTCATGAACTTTAAGTTGCCGCGATGCATAAGCGATAAACTTGTCTCTTTGCATTAACACAAAACCCAATCCGTTGTGTGAGGCATCGCAATAAACAACAAAATATTCTGTTCCTTCTGGTAGGGACAAAATAGGTACACTACACAATCTTTGCTTCAACAGTCGGAAGTCGTTTCCTGATTTTCAACCCAGTTGTACTTTATGTCCTTTCGAGTCAATTCCATTAAAGAACCAGCTATCTTCGAGAAGTTTTCTATGAATCGTCTATAATAACTAGCAAGACCTAAGAACTGACGGATTTTAGTGGGAATCCTAGGATTTGCCCAGTTCTTAATGGCCTCGATTTTTGATGGGTCTACTTGAATCCCTTGGCTATTGATCACATGCCCTAGGAACTTGACTTCTCGTAGCCAAAATTCACACTTAGAGAATTTGGCGTACAACTGTTCCTTCTCTAGAAGCTCCAAAATCAACTTTAGATGCTGCTAATGCTCCTCCTTATTTCTGGAATAGATAAGGATATCGTCTATGAACACTATTATGAATTTGTCCAAATACGGTTTACATACTCGATTCATAAGGTCCATGAATACGGCTAGTGTGTTGGTCAACTGAATGGCATCACCTGAATTTCGTAATGTCCATAACGAGTTCTGAACGCTGTCTTGGGTATATCTTCTTCCCGAACTTTTACTTGGTGATAACCGGATCGCAGAGCTATCTTATAGTAGAAACTAGATCCTTCGAGTTGATCGAATAAGTCGTCGATTATGGGGAGAGGGTACAGGTTTTTGATTGTTAACTTGTTCAGATCTCGATAATCGATACACATCCTAAAGGATCCGTCCTTCTTTTTGACAAATAAGACCAGAGCTCCCCAAGGTGAGGAACTTGGTCGGATGAATCCTTTCTCCAGCAGTTCTTGCAACTGATTGGATAATTCTTGCATCACGGTGCCAATCGGTAGGGTGCTCGTGCGACAGGTGCAACTCCAGACACCAAGTCAATGTGAAATTCTACTTGCCTAGTTGGTGGAAGTCCCGGCAAGTCTTCAGGAAAGACTTTTGGGTAGTCACGAACTACTAGGATTTCTTCGAGTCGCTTCTCCTTCGATTCCTTTTCCACTAGCTGAACTAACACTGCTCGACAACCTCTTCGAAGGCATTTCAGCGTTCTTAGACCAGAGATGACGTTCAACTGGCGATTCTTTCTTTCTCCTTGGACTGTGAGGACTTTCTTTTTCTTAAGTGGTATTCTTAAGACTTTCTTACCACATAAGATTTCGGCATGGTTGTCTGACAACCAATCCATACCAATAACTACATCAAAGCTTCCGAGTTCAATAGGCATCAAGTTTATCTAAAAAGGATGGTCTGCCAATTTTAGTGTGCACTCCTTAATTATACTATTCGCTTCAATCAACTTTCCGTCCGCTAATTGTACAGCATAAGCATTTTCTAATGGGGAAAGAGTGGTATTCAGTTGTTCACTAAACATAACAGATATAAAACTTCTATCAGCCCCAACATCAAATAGCACATAAGCATACATATCATTAAGAAGGAATGTACCCGTTACTACGTTGGGATCTTGATGAGCGTCGCCTGCTCCCAATACAAAAGCTCTCCATTGAGCTCCACCATTGTTCCTTTTCTTGGGGAAATCCTTCTTGAAATGCCCAGTGTTCCCACATTCGAAGCAGCTCCTTTGCGTGTCGCCGCTGCTTCCGTTGATGTTAAACTTACAATCTTAGGTCAGATGACCAAGCTTCTTACACTTCATGCAAGGGGTTGGACAGGGACCTACGTGATGGTAGGTGCATTGGCTACACCATGGTTTGGTGCCGGTATAGCCCTTCCTAGACTCGGTCCCGGTGACAAAAGCTTTGATGGTCTCGGGCTTTTTGGAATGTGAACCCGAACCTTTCCCCGATTTATCTTCCCACTTCCTCTTGTTTTCCCCAACCTTGGCCTCATTTCTTCGGGCCACTTGGTCCATTAAGTTGTTCGCCATTTGGATGGCGCTCTGGATAGTAGTTGGGTTGGTGGCGGTGACATTCCCTTGAATTTGGGGGGCGAGTCCCCAAATGTAGCGCTCAATTTTCTTGTATTCCGGAGTGACCATCTGTGGGCATAGCAGACCCAACTCGTGAAAACGGTTGGTGTACCCTGCTACTTCCGTTCCTTTCATAGCCAGATTCCAGAACTCTGACTCCATCTTTTGTAGTTCATTCTCGGGCAAACTCATCAGTCACCATTTGCTTTAACTCGGTCCAGGCGAGTTGGTAAGCTGTATCGATTCCCACAGACTGAGCATAAGAATTCCACCATGTCAAGGCGCCATCTTGAAGAGTGTGGGTGGAGAACTTGACCTTCTCATCCTCGATGCAACCACTAACACGAAACACAGACTCCAGTTTCTCGAACCAGTGGACTAGTCTGACAGCACCTTCTGTTCCGTTAAAGTACCGAGGTTTACAGCTTAAAAATCCTTTGATTCCACACCCATTCTGGGTTGAATCAGATCCTCACGTGGTGCGACTAGCACCTCCGTCGCCATTGGCGGTGCTATTCTGTTGGTTTCATAGGTGGCTATAGCTGCTGCCACTCGTTGTGCGACCAGTTTTTCGATCTCAGTGGTGTTCATGGCTCTCTTTGGCGGCATTATCTTAAAGTTTAAAGAAACGAGCATAGTGTAAGAAGTTGAGTCTTAAAGACTTAAATTTTTCTTAAGGCACAGTTCTATAATCATCAAACACAGATTCATAAATAACTTGGAATTTTCATTAATCATTCTTAATTTTCTTAAATTGGGGTGGGTTATTACCCGAAAATTTTTAGTCCTACACTATTTCATAATAATTTCCTAGCATTACAAAGATAGGGAGGTACTAGGTATGAGAGTGATCGGGGGTCTCTCCCTTTTCCAATACATTGAGGCGCTGAGTCAGCTCCTCATTACGGGCCTCGCTCTCGGCTAATCGTTGTCGAAGCTCATCTAGCCCGGCCTGTTGGAGTTTTGCAACTCCTCCCACTCTAAACGGGCTGTCATCTCTCCAATGTCTTGGTTAAGCAACCGCACTTGGAGGTCGTGCCTTGAAGACCGTGCTACTAAGAGAGGTATGGTCTGTTCGGCGGGTTCTTGGGTGAGCGGTGGGGTAGCTGCGGAGGATGGTCCTCCGATCTCAAAGTGGGAGGGGATTCCCTCCTCCCGCCTCCACTCTTGGAGGGTCTCGGGCATCCAACCCCATCTTCGGGCGTTTGCCCGTCGTTACTGTGGTGGTGGACTTGGTTGGGGAGTCGGGATGGGAATAGACTCCCGCCTCGGTATGACTACCCTCTTTCGGGTTGTAAACAACATCTTTGGGCCGTTGGGCTGGGGACGGTACGACTTGAATGATGGAACCTCGGGGTGATATGGTGTGTAGGAGGGGATCACCGGGGGTGGTGGATCCTCTCCGACGTCATCTTCTTCCATGGGCTCTTCTTCTGACTCCTCAATCGGCTATTCTGAGGGGTCCTCTTCTTCAGACGGTTCTCCTTTGGTGAAAACCTCAGTGACTACGGGGCTCATGGGGGTGTACTCATCCTCAGAATCGGACAAGATGATGATATATGGTGTTGTTCGACATGTTTTCTGGTATCAAGGTCCATGTATAGTCTTTTAGTTAGTTACAAAATATTTTCAAAATCAGTAAAACGTAAGTGCAGTCATAGTCTAGGGTACTAATGCAACCTAGTTCACTATAACCTGACTCTGATACCAATCTGTCACACCCCGTTACCCCGGTTGGCAACGAAGCGTGACGTCGCGGAAGCGTAACCATAATCATAACGAACGACCACTATATGGACGTTTTCAAAAATACATCGATATAACTTTAAAATATAGAAATGTTTTACATCACCAACATATAGTGTAAGTAGTTCGCAAAATACAGAGATTTAAATATATAATTAAATCAACCAAAATAATGCAAATAAATCTCCGATGGTTTGAAAATGAATGCGACTCCATAAGTACGGAAGCTTGAAAATACTTCCGATGCGGTGCACTTACCTTAATTTCCTGAAAATACACGCTAAAATACGTCAACAAAATTGTTGGTGAGCTCATAGGTTTACACGTAAATATGACTTGTATGGACATCAACAGTTGAGTTTGAATTTATAAAATCATAAATTCCATGTTATGTATTACATATAAACCATCATGCAACCGAAATTTAATTATGAGTTTGCCATGTGCAGTATTCCCATACATAATACCGTAATGTAAAATATATATGCATTCCGCCGTTAGCCGGTTAAGACTAACCCGAATGGGGGACATGACTCCCAATAGATCCATCCACAATATATTCGCGCTTACAATAATTGTAACTAACGGTTCATGATTTGAGGGCTGATGCAACCACATGTGTAATACATAATAGAAATGACGTAGTTTTATTGTCCATATGAAAAAGTAGCATGTATTTCAACCCCAAAACATAACAGTGTGAAAATAGGGGCTATGAAGACTCACCGAGAGTGCGATGGCAAAATATGTGCGTAAAATGCAAGTTTACGTTGATTGATGGGTGATGATCCGGATGTGATTAACCAAACCCTAAATGATATAAGGGACTTAATAATCTCCCATATATGATAATATGTATATATAAAGGTTTTTATGTCTTAAGTTACCCAACATTACAAGTTTATAAATTAAACCCACTTAAAACGTCAAGTTTGTGTGTGTGTTTGTGTATATATATATATATATATATATATATATATATATATATATATATATATATATATATATATATATATATATATATATATATATATATATATAATTTTCCAGCTTTTTGAAGATTTTTTGGCCTACTTTTAGGCTGTTTTTGACCAAGCTCCAAAACGATTTAGGCTTTGGTTTTCTTAGATATTAAACTACTATATACAAAGAATTTTTAAAGTCAAGAACGGCCATTTTTCGAGGTGTTTAGGTTAGGGAAAAAGCTCGTTAGACACCCTATGTTGACCATTTTTGAGCTGTCAAACTTTCGGGTTCCCAAACAATATTTTGGGGTTCTAAACTCCATAATAAATTATGAAAACTTCCATATTTTTAGTTAAAACATAGATCTAACTTTTGAGACAAGAATTAACTCATTTTTTTAAGTTATGAGTTAGTTATGATTTTTCAAAGTTGATGCAACTTTTCTACCGAAATTCCGTATTTCATAAACTTGAAATAACTAGGGATTCTTGTTGTTTATTCAAAGACTACTTGTATAAAAGTTATAAAACACATTTATATAACTTGTTTTCATATTATTTACATTTACTTGATGTGTTTATATATTTATAAACACATTTGAAGAAAACAACTTAAAAACAAAAACTAGTGATTTATAAACTTGAGTTTTTATGAAAGTTGTTGTTGTTGGTGATTATATAAATTATGCAAGACTTATATAAATATAAATATAAGATATGATAGGTTAGTATTTACCTACTTTGATGTTTTATAAGAATTCAAATGAGATGAAGTTGAAATTCTTGCAAAAGTTGCACCACGAACACTTCAAAATATGAAGAACACTTGAATTATTTCAAGAACACCAAAAATTGAAGTTTTTGGCTTTGCACAAGGCCTTTGGCCGGTTTTTGAATAGATAGAATAGAGGTTTTGGTGTGATAAAAATGAAATAAAAGCTCTCCACTTATAGAGAAAATTGGATCTTGAAAAGATGGTGAAATGATGAAAATAGTGTGAGATATTTGGTGAGTTGAAAGAAGAAGATTTGATCTTGATATGTTGAGTAAAAAATTATATTTCAAGTCCTTGTGTACTCTCCTAGGGCCGGCCTAATGAGGGGTATTTTTTTATGTATTTTTTTTTGTATAAATGTATTTAGAAATGTATTCTTGTATTTCCCTTTTCTTGTAATTTTATAAATACTTTTGGATGCATTGTTTTAATGAATTGTTTTAGTCTTGCATAATTAATGTTAAGTAAGTGTATTAGGGTATGATTAGTGTCACTAATCATAGATTAATTATGTACTTAGTTGAATTAATCCTTCATATCGTAAATCGATCGGATTAATTGATTTCCCGATTCATCGCACCGTTGAATTTTGATTCTAATTGAGTTGAATTTCTTCATGAACATTGTTAATCACATTTAATAATTGCTAATAACCACTGATTAGGTTATAATTGGCTATTAAATACTTATAAGGTCATAGTTGCTAACCTGGTTTAATGCCGGATGTTACATTTTCCATAGGTAACTAAGTTAAATAAATACGTAATTTAAGTAACTCAAATGGGAAGAAAGGTAATTAAAACTGATGTTCTAAGTTGTTGTTCAAACCTGTGATGTGTGACGCCCTCATATTTTGATAGTAATTAATTGAAATCACCAGGATCAACAAACAACCCAATGTTTAACATGATAATTGAAATTGAATACTTAAAATAGATTTAAGCAGTTCCACACTAAAGCAATGAAAGTACATGTCTACAGTGATAAAGTCTAACTATTACAACATCACAAATTGTTTTGAAAGTAGTAAATCCCGGCCCAAAGCTATTACATTCAAGTACCAATAGCTTCTAAGTCTCCGGGATATGAATTGAATTGCTTAAGTAGAAGGTCCTGCTACACTTTTGCCTTTTCCTGAAAACATTTGTGAGTCAACTGTAAGCTAAAGCTTAGTGAGATAACATATTATGCAAACAACAAATATTTCTTTACAAGCAATGCTTAACCATGGTCAGTGTAAGCCCCATGTATGTGAAAACAGGCAGTGTAAGCCTCAATGTATGTGAAAACCACGCAGTGCTAGCATGGGATTTGGCAGTTCAAATGCTGATCGGGGATGTGCCGAACCTGACGGGATAACGAGTGGGATGATCAGTCCCCGACAGTGGCCTGCTGTCAACCCCAGTCCAGGTCGCATCAGATTGTGAAGTAATGATCATGCAGTGCAAGCATGATGTAAATGGATGCACTTTAAAATGAACGTTGGCTATATGTGTGTTACATGTCAAGTACGAGTGTGCATCATAACAACAAATCATTCATAAGTGCCAAATGATGTATATGAACAATGTGAACATGCCATTGAATTGTAAACGTGTGAATGCAAAGACAAGAAATGTTAGAATGATAATCTATTACTCACAGTGATTGGTATTGTGTATCGTGTCTCTGAATCAATGTGTGTTTTGATAACACCACAATGATCTGTATAGTATGTGTAATTGTGAATTAATGTTAGTAATTGCTTAAAACTTAATTTCTGTAATTTAAATGAATTTCCAACTGAATTCGGACCACATCCGAATTCGGATGGTCCGAATTGGGTGTTGGTCCCAAATGGGGGGGGGGGGGGGGGGTAGGATCCGAAATGGGGTAGGATCCGAATTTGGGATACTGGTCCGAAATGAGTAGTGGTCCGAATTGTATATGATCCGAAATGGGTGGTCCGAATTAGCAGGGTCCGAATTCGGATGAATCATCAGTCCGAGTTCATACTTGGTAAAATTCTAACATTTTCCAGAATTTAATTTTGGACCATTTTTACATGTTTTGAGTCTAATATTGCAAATGTGAGCTTAGTAGCACTATCTTAACACTTTATACTTTAAACTACAACTCAAATATACAAAATTAATCTCATGTTCTTCATTTTTTTTCGAAGAACACCTACTAAAACACACACAAAATCTCTGAAATCATACTTAGAAGTGGAATTAGAATCTGAAATTTGGTATACAATATTATCATCACTCGATTTTAACATTGCAACACTAATATCCAACATGCATTAACATCTGAGAACAAAATCTTGTGATTCGGTTCACACAAAAACCGAACCAAAAATTCCAAATCACAAGTTTGAGTGAACCTTACCTCGATTTGTTTGTTGCAGTGGTTATAGTTCCTAATTTGCTACTTGAATCCAACTTTTTACACTTGAAATTGTTGATTCTTGTGTGTTTTTGAATTGAAGCCGAGAGAGAGAGAGAGAGAGAGAGAGAGAGAGAGAGAGAGAGAGAGAGAAAGAGAGAGTAGAGAGAAATCGGTTTAGAGAGAGAGAGAGAGTAGTGAGAGAATGAGTTTGTGGAAATGAAAGGGTTTTCCATCTTTTATTTCCCATACCCACTTGCATATTACACCCCTCAACTTCGTATCTTTTTATTTAACTGATAATATGATCAAAATTTGCTTAACTTAATATAATCATCCAAAAGTACTACAATTTAGTTCTTAAAATTTGCAAATTACAATTAATTAAAATTTGGGATGTTACAGCATGGGCTCCACCAAGCCTATACTTCGTCCGCGAAGTCATGCTGCGCTAAACAAACTTGGGTACTTGTTCTTCATGTCTTCTTCCGATTCCCAAGTGTGATTAGCTCCCCTATGATGCTTCCACTTGACTAGCACCATCTTGATTTCCTTGTTGCGGAGTTTCTTGACTTTTGTTTCCAAGATGCACTCCGGATCATCAACGAACCTTAGCCGTTCGTCAATTTTTATCTCCGAATGATCAGTCCATGGTTCCCTTTCGGGCACCAGACTCTTTCTTAAGTATCCAACGTGAAAGACCGGGTTAACACCTGATAATTCTTCCGGCAAGTCCAAGTGATAGGACTGATTACCAACTCTTTCTAGTATCTTGAAGGGTCCTATGAACCGAGGTGATAGTTTTCCTCGCTTTACGAATCTCGTGACACCTTCATTGGGGATACCTTCAAGTACACCCAATCATCCTTCTGAAACTCTATTGCTTTATGACGGCGATCATGGTAGTTCTTTTGCCGATCTTGCGCCGTTTTCATGTATTGCCGAATGAGTTGAATCTTTTCGTTTGTTTCTTGTAGCAAAGCTGGTCCGGCGATAGGAGTTTCTCCTGTTTCCCTCCAACAGGTTGGAGTCCTACACTTTCTCCCGGACAGGAACTCGAATGGTGCCATTTTGATTGTGGAATGATAACTGTTATTGTAGGAGAATTCAACCAATGGGAGGTGATCGTCCCAGTTACCACCCAAATCCATGACACACGCTCTGAGCATGTCTTCTAGAATTAGGATTGTTCTTTCACTCTGCCCATCAGATTGAGGTCTATAGGCAGTACTCATTGCGATACGAGTACCAAGACCGTTTTGTAAGGCAGCCCAGAAGTTAGAAGTAAATCTACTATCTCGGTCAGAGACAATAGACTTAGGCACACCATGCCTAATGACGATTTCATTCACGTAAATCTGGGCAAGACGGTCCAATGAATATGTTTCCCGAATGGGAATGAAGTGAGCAGATTTTGTTAATCGATCAACAATGACCCAAATGGCATCATGTTGACGACGCGTCTTGGGCAGATTCGTTATAAAGTCCATAGTAATATGATCCCACTTCCATTCCGGGATAGGAAGAGGTTGCATACTACCATAGGGCTGTTGGTGTTCTGCTTTGACTAATATGCATGTTCTACATTTTTCCACAAATTGTCCAACGTCTCTTTTCAACCCTGGCCACCAGAAGTCAGCTTTCATGTCGTTGTACATTTTTGTGCTACCAGGATGAATGAGCTTCTTCAAGTATTACTTCTCGCATGTTCCCGAACTTAGGAACCCAAACTCTGCCATACACACCTTTGAGTCCAGTTCCATCATCTTGCATTAAAGGTATTTGAATTCTGACATTTTCATTCTTTACATTCTCCTCTTTTAGAGCCTGCAACTGAGCAACTCTTACATCGTCTATGATGGTTGACGTTAGGATTGTAGAAGTCAAGGCATAACAGTATGCCTTGCAGTACGCTTTTCGACTTAGGGCATCAGCCACTACGTTGGCCTTCCCTGGATGATAGACAATTTCACAATCATAGTCTTTTATCAGTTCCATTGACCTTCTCTGTCTCATATTCAAGTCCTTCTAACTGAATATGTACTTCAAACTCTTGTGATCGGTGTAGAGCTGACATTTGGTTCCGTACAAGTAATGCCTCCAAAGTTTGAGAGCGAAAGTCACAACAGTTAGCTGTAGGTCATGAGTGGAGTAGTCCTTCTCGTGTGGTTTGAGCTGTCTAGAAGCATATGCTATGACATTTCCTCTTTGCATCAGAACAGCACCCAAACCCATGCCTGATGCATCTGTGTAGACTACGAAGTCCTCGTTTCCTTCAGGCAGGGTTAATACTGGTGCTTCACTTAGCAGTCTCTTCAATCTGTCAAAAGCCACTTGTTGTTCTTCTTTCCAAAAGAAGGTCGTGTTCTTGCGAGTAAGCTTTGTAAGCGGAACGACGATTTTGGAGAAGTCTTTGATGAATCGGTGGTAGTAACCAGCCAATCCCAGAATGCTACGAATTTCTGAGGCGTTGCGGGGTGATTCCCAGTTCTGGATAGCTTCGATCTTTACAGGATCAACAGCAATCCCAGCACCAGATATCACGTGCCCCAAGAATTGGATCTGAATTGAATATTGAATAAGTTCAAGTTAACAAAGAGTTCATAAGTGAATGTAAGGATCAAAGAATTGTTTGGGATGCTGAGACGTACCTGCCTCAACCAGAATTCACACTTAGAGAATTTGGCATAAAGTCGCTCTTTGCGCAACAACTCTAGCAATTCTCGCAGATGTGCTGCATGATCCTCTTCGGTCTTTGAATAGATGAGAATGTCATCGATGACCACGATGACCGATTTGTCGAGCATTGGCTGACAGACTCGATTCATGAGATCCATGAAAGCAGCCGGCGCGTTTGTGAGACCAAACGGCATCACAAGAAACTCGTAGTGTCCGTAACGAGTTCTGAAAGCCGTATTTGGAATGTCATCAGGATGTACGTTGAGCTGATGATAACCTAAACGAAGATCAATCTTCAAAAAGTAGCTCGCGCCTTGTAACTGGTCGAAGAGATCATCAATCCGGGGCAATGGGTACTTGTTTTTGATTGTGACTTTATTGAGTTCTTGGTAGTCAATGCACATACGCAATGTGCCATCTTTCTTCTTGACGAACAGAACAGGAGCGCCCCAAGGAGATGAACTTGGGCGGATAAAGCCTTTGTCAAGTAGCTCCTGTAACCGCTTCATCATTTCTTGCATTTCTGCAGGAGCTAAACGGTACGGAGCCTTTGCTATTGGAGCAGCTCCGGGAATGAGGTCAATGCGGAATTCCACTTGACGTCAGGTGGCAATCCCGAGATATCTTCTTGAAAGACATCTGGAAACTCAGAAACAACGGGAACGGTGGAAGGAGATTGAACTTCAGCCTTTGCATCGACAGCGTAGGCTAAGTATGCAGAACAACCCTTGGCAACGTGCTTTCAGGCTTTTGCAATTGAAATAAGGCATAGGTCGCCTTTGTGTCTATCACCATAAATGCATATGTCTCGGCCCTCGGGAGTGGTGATCTTAATCATCCTTTTATTGCATACAATCTGGGCCTCGTTATGAACCAACCAGTCCATGCCTACTATAACATCAAATTCCCCGAACTCCATGGGAATTAAGTTTATGTTGAACACTACATCCTCTACAAGTAATGTACAATTCCTATATACCTTGTCTGCTTTAACTAACATGTTGCTAGCAGTCTCAATATCAAGCACGAATTGTAATTTGGAAGTAGGCATATTGAATTGACGAGCAAATGTAGTGGAGACAAACGAACGATTGGCTCCGGATTCAAACAGTATACGTGCAGGAATGAAATTAACATAGAACGTACCAGTGACCACCTCCGGGTCATCCTTTGCTTCTTCAGCTGTGATTTGGAATGCCCTTGTTGGAGCCCTTTGAGATTGATCCCTGCGAGCAGTGGAAGCTGCTGAAGATCTTGTTGTTGACTGTTGAACACTTTGATCTCGTGGGGGTTTCGGGCAGTCTCTTGCAAAGTGGCCCAGTCTGTGGCAGTTGTAGCATGCATCATCTTTCCGAGGACAATGCTCCCAGTGACGGCCTTTCTGCCCACAGCAGAAGCAGTACATATCTTAAGTCTTGCACTCCCCATAGTGCGCCTTTCTGCATCGCCTGCAGTCTCTAATTTCTGAACTGGCCGAAAAGGCCCTTCCCTTCTTTGGTGACGAAGATTGTTGATGGGATTGAGGAGAGAATCGAGATGATCCAGACTCCCGCTGCCTTTTTGGCGGTGATGGTTGAGTCGGTGTTGCGGCGGCTGACCCGATAACATACCCAGACAATAGAACAACCTGCTCCACATTCCGAGCAGCCTCCAGTAAACCAGCAAAAGTTGTGTACCGAACCCCACTCATGGTTCGGCGAATCTCATAATCTAAACCGACCTCAAACCGGGCTATCTTCTTTTCCTCTGTGTCAACTTGATGTGGTGTGAATAACATAGCGGTTGCAAAGCGGACCATGTCCTTATCAGCACAGTCACTGATTCTGAAAGTTCTTTCCGTGGTGGTGATCCATTCCAATGCTGTGACAGCATCTCCAGTTCCATCAAAAGTAACAGCCCCGTTACTTTTGAAGTCCTTAAACCTACAACCCCTTGATCGGTTAGAAGACCCAGTGTCTTGTCTTTCCTCTTGATCATCTTGTTGTTGTTCCTTGTTCTTTCTTTTATCGGCCTTTCGTTTCGCTTCGGCCTCATCTCTGGCCCTTAATTGATCAGCAAATGACTGAGCCTGCTCAGCCATTCTTTTGGATTGTAGTTCATTGTTCTGTTCCATTAGAGCTTGCATCATCTGGAACATCTGTTAAGGAGTCATATCGTAACCTGACATGTTCTGAAATATAACAACTTATATTTAGAACATTTATTGGTGAGTCCTAAGTATTACAATTACCCTTTATGTGTCCCCGTGTGCATGTCAATCCTATCTTAGTTCGGATCATTTTCTAAGAGTCCATTCTAATATCATAACCTAAGTTTGAGTCCAAGTCCTCGCGGACACTTGAAACCTCAAACTAACGCTCTAATACCAAACCCTGTGACGCCCTCATATTTTGATAGTAATTAATTGAAATCACCACGATCAACAAACAACCCAATGTTTAACATGACAATTGTAATTGAATACTTAAAATAGATTTAAGTAGTTCCACACTAAAGCAATGAAAGTACATGTCTACAGTGATAAAGTCTAACTATTACAACATCACAAATTGTTTTGAAAGTAGTAAATCCAGGCCCAAAGCTATTACATTCAAGTACCAATAGCTTCTAAGTCTCCGGGATATGAATTGAATTGCTTAAGTAGAAGGTCCTGCTACACTTTTGCCTTTGCCTGAAAACATTTGTGAGTCAACTGTAAGCTAAAGCTTAGTGAGATAACAGATTATGCAAACAACAAATATTTCTTTACAAGCAATGCTTAACCATGGGCAGTGTAAGCCCCATGTATGTGAAAACAGCCAGTGTAAGCCTCAATGTATGTGAAAACCATGCAGTGCTAGCATGGGGTTTGGCAGTTCAAATGCTGATCGGGGGTGTGCCGAACCTGACGGGATAACGAGTGGGATGATCAGTCCCCGACAGTGGCCTGCTGTCAGCCCCAGTCCAGGTTGCATCAGATTGTGAAGTAAATGATCATGCAGTGCAAGCATGATGTAAATGGATGCACTTTCAAATGAACGTTGGCTATATGTGTGTTACATGTCAAGTACGAGTGTGCATCATAACAACAAATCATTCATGAGTGCCAAATGATGTATATGAACAATGTGAACATGCCATTGAATTGTAAACGTGTGAATGCAAAGACAATAAATGTTAGAATGATAATCTATTACTCACAGTGATTGGTATTGTGTATCGTGTCTCTGAATCAATGTGTGTTTTGATAACACCACAATGATCTGTAAAGTAAGTGTAATTGTGAATTAATGTTAGTAATTGCTTAAAACTTAATTTCTGTAATTTAAATGAATTTCCAACTGAATTCGGACCACATCCGAATTCGGATGGTCCGAATTGGGTGTTAGTCCGAAATGGGGGGGGGGGGGGGGGGGATCCGAAATGGGGTAGGATCCGAATTTGGGATACTGGCCCGAAATGAGTAGTGGTCCGAATTGTATATGATCCGAAATGGGTGGTCCGAATTAGCAGGGTCCGAATTCGGATGGATCATCAGTCCGAGTTCATACTTGGTAAAATTCTAACATTTTCCAGAATTTACTTTTGGACCATTTTTACATGTTTTGAGTCTAATATTGCAAATGTGAGCTTAGTAGCGCTATCTTAACACTTTATACTTTAAACTACAACTCAAATATACCAAATTAATCTCATGTTCTTCATTTTTTTTTTCGAAGAACACCTACTAAAACACACACAAAATCTCTGAAATCATACTTAGAAGTGGAATTAGAATCTGAAATTTGGTATACAACATTATCATCACTCGATTTTAACATTGCAACACTAATATCCAACATGCATTAACATCTGAGAACAAAATCTTGTGATTCGGTTCACACAAAAACCGAACCAAAAATTCCAAATATCACAAGTTTGAGTGAACCTTACCTCGATTTGTTTGTTGCAGTGGTTATAGTTCCTACTTTGCTACTTGATTCCAACTTTTTACACTTGAAATTGTTGATTCTTGTGTGTTTTTGAATTGAAGCTGAGAGAGAGAGAGAGAGAGAGAGAGAGAGAGAGAGAGAGAGAGAGAGAGAGAGAGAGAGAGAGGGAGAGTAGATAGAGAAATCGGTTTAGAGAGAGAGAGTAGTGAGAGAATGAGTTTGTGGAAATGAAAGGGTTTTCCATCTTTTATTTCCCATTTTGATCCACTTGCATATTACACCCCTCAACTTCGTATCTTTTTATTTAATTGATAATATGATCAAAATTTGCTCAACTTAATATAATCATCCAAAAGTACTACAATTTAGTTCTTAAAATTTGCAAATTACAATTAATTAAAATTTGGGATGTTACATGATGAATAGGTTTTATCACATACTGATCACTCTTCAAGCTGTTCATGCAACCCGTGCAACTATATGAGAACATGTTTCATTGCAAAACCTATTCAATAGACCAGGGTTGAGATTAAAGCTTATTTTTGTCAAGCCTGTTATACGTCTAAGCTGTCCAAATTTTCAAAATTTGGTTAAGTACAGGACAAGTAAAACCTGTTCTGTCCAAGCTGATCTGAATAATATTAACAGATTAGAGCAACATCAATGACACTTAGTCACTTTTATTTAACATATCCAGCTTGCTTACAAGGTAATTAAACCTGGTTTCATCAACAGGTTTGGTAAAATGTCTGCAAGCTGTTCTTCTGTGGAAATAAAACTTACCTCCACATTACCTGTTTGGATGTGATCTCTAATAAAGTGATGTCTATCTTCAATATGCTTTTATCTGGAATGGAAGATTGGATTGTTGGAGATAGCTATGGCACTTGTATTATCACACAGAACAGGAGTTTTCCTATATACAAGGCCATAATCCTCAAGTTGATGCTGCATCCATACAATCTGCCCACAACAGCTTCCAACAACAATGTATTCAGCTTCAGCAGTAGATGTAGAATCATAATTCTGCTTCTTGCTGCATGAACTGATCAACTTACCACCAAGGAGTTGACATCCACCTGTTGTGCTTTTCCTGTCTACCCTGCAACCTACAAATTCAGAATCTGAATAATCAATTAGTTCAAGGCTTGAGTCTTTGGGATACCAAAGACCCAAACCTGGTGTACGCTTTAGGTATCTGAAGATTCTTTTGACAACAGCTAGATGTGATTCTTTGGGATCAGATTGAAACCTAGCACATAAACATGTAGCAAACATAATATCTGGTCTACTAGCAGTTAAATATAGCAAGCTCCCAATCGTGCCTCTGTAAGCTGTTACTGAAACAGCTTTGCCACAGGCATCAACATCCAATTTTACATTGGTTGCCATTGGGGTTTTGATGGGAGAACTTTGATCAAATTTAAACTTTTTCAGAAGATCTAAGGTATACTTTCTTTGATTAATAAAAATTCCATCTGAGGTTTGTTTAACTTGTAATCCTAGAAAGAGTGTAAGTTCACCCATCATGCTCATTTCATATTTGGATTTCATGAGCCGTGAAAAGTTCTTGCATAATTGTTCATGAGTAGAACCAAATATTATGTCATCCACATATATTTGAACAAGCATAATATCAGTTTTCACCTTCTTTATGAACAATGTGGTATCCACTTACCTCTGGAATAACCATTACTCATAAGGAAATCAGTAAGAGTGTCATACCAGGCTATGCGGGCTTGTTTTAGACCATAGAGAGCTTTGCCCAACTTATAGACAAAACCTGGATGTTGTTCACTTTCAAAACTTGGAGGCTGCTTGAAATACCTTCATGCTCTTGTGGGCAGCATAGGCTAGAAACAAACGAATTGCTTCTAACATGGCCACTAGAGTAAATGTTTCATCATACTCTATGCCTTCTTCTTGCCTATAGCCTTGAGTAACCAGTCTTGCCTTATTTCTAATAACATGACCTTGCTCATCCATTTTGTTTCTGAAAACCCATTTGGTGCCAATTATAGTTTCACCTTTAGGAACAGGGACCAACTTCCATACTTTGTTTCTCTCAAACTGATTGAGCTATTCTTGCATGGCAGTGATACAATTGGCATCTTTTAGTGCATCATCTATTTTCTTTGGCTCCATTAGGGACACAAAGCTAGAAAACATACAAAAGTTTCCTAAGCCGTCCCATCTTGTTTATACCCCTTTGTTGATGTCACCAATTATGTGATCATTGGGGTGACACCTGATCCACTTATGATCATGTTTCAATGAATATTCTCTTGTATCATTTTCATTTTCATCAGGTCTTGCAGAACAACCTTCAAGCTTTTCAGACACACTGTTATCTTGAGCCTGTTCACCTATTTAACATGAATCTCTATTGTTGAACACATCAGCAGAGGATTCGGGGAAATCAACATTGATTGGTTCTGAACATGGTGCATTAAATATGTCAGTACACTTAATCACACAAAGTGTATCAACATAATCATCATCATGTCCGTTGTGGTTAACACGTTTCACTCAAGGTGAAATGGAAGCTTTTGAGTCCTTTTCCCCAACATTTGAATGCATAAGATCATCAAAGCTGTACCCTCCTGAAACTGATTCAGAATCAGCTGTGGAAGAGGCATTCCTAGACTCCTCAAAGGTGACATTGATAGATTCATCTATCACCATTCATTTGTAGTTGTATACTCTGTAGGCTTTAGAAACGCCAAAGTATCTAACAAACACGCCTTCATCAGCTTTGTGTTCAAATTTAGCCAGCTGATCCCTCTGATTCAGAAGCAGGGACATCCAAACACATGGAAATAGCTTATATTTGGCCTTCTCCCTTTGATTAACTCATAAGGAGTCTTGTTGAACTTTTTCACCACTAAGGATCTGTTTTCAGTGAAGCAGGCAGTGTTGACAGCTTCAGCCCAAAATGATGAAGGCAAACCTGATGCACACAACATGGTTCTAGCAGCGAGGGTTCTATTCCTCCTTTCGGCAACTTCATTTTGTTGTGGAGTTCTTAAAGCCGAGAAGTTTTGTGAGATCCCTATTTTTAATAGAATTCCTCAAGAGTACTGTTTCTGAATTCAGTACCATGATCACTTCTAAGCTGCTTGACTTGAGCAAAGTTAAGAACTTCCATCTTGTTGATAAATCTAATAATTTCTCTGGCAGCATCTCCTTTGGTCTTTAGGAAGATCACCCATGTAAACCTGGAGAACTCATCAACCATTACTAAAGTATATCTTCTACCTCCTAGACTTGGGACACTGACAGGTCCAAACAAGTCCATGTGGATCAAGAAGAGAGGGGTATCAATAGAAAAATTATGCTTGGATTTAAAGATGTTTTTCTCTGCTTGCCTTTCTCACAAGCTGTGCAGAGTTTATCCTTAACAAAGGTTATAGAAGGCAAACCTGTTACCAACTCTTTCTTACAGAGTTTGTTGATATTATTGAAGTTCCGGTGTGATAGCCTTTTGTGCCATAACCAGTTTAGGTCTGCATTGCTCCTTGAGATAAAGCAGGTTTCAGTTGTGGGATCAACAGATTTCATGTCCACAACATATACACTTTTCTTCCTTTGTGCACATAGCACAACTTTGCCTTGGGGATCCAGTATGTATCCTAGATGCTCATCAAAGTTAACCTTGTAGCCAGCATCACACATTTGGCTAATGCTCACAAGATTATGTTTTAGCCCAGACACATAGGCTACTATTTTGAATATAGCAGCACCAGCTTGAAGGGTTCCATATCCTTCTGTGGATCCCTAAACATTGTCACCAAAGGTGACTTTTGGTCCTTTTTCAGGCCTGAGATCACTCAACAAATCTTTTCAACCTTTCATGTGGCCTGAGCAGCCGCTGTCTAAGTACCAAACCTGGGATGGTTGTTTAACCTACAGAGTGTCATGGGAAAATATTTGTTATTTTTAGAGGAACTCATAATAAGGATGAGTTCTCCTTCTTCATCAACATTTGTTGATGGACCACTAAGATCTACACTAATATTTCCAATTTGGATGGTATCATCTTTGATACTCTCCTCAATGACCATGTTACTTCCAACACTGCTGGTTTTTGCAATATTGGAACTCGCAGTGTCAGCAGGCCTAATGTCCTCAGTTTCAGGACAGTCTTTGGCCAAATGAGTTTTCTTCCCACATTTATAGCATTTTATCTTTTTAGACTTTTTGGAAGAAGTACCCCAGAAACACATTCTGGGATATCCTTGTTGGACTTCTCAGCAAGTTTAGCAAACTTATTTCTATTCTTAGAAGAACCAACACTTTGAGTGGAAGGTACAACAGCAACAGCTTTACATGTGTCCTCTTTCCTCTTTTTAGGAGGGCAGAGATCAAATATAGGAAGTTTAATTGTCTTTTGTCCTTCCACAGGTTTGGAAAACTTATTCCCTGTTTTCTCAGGTTGAAAAATGGGTTTGCCTTTGCCTTTACTGAGATGTGATGACTATTTCCTATCAACATGATCATTACTTCTGGTTTTCTCAAAAGGTTTTCCTTCATTTATCACTAGCTTTCTACTATGATTGAAAAACTTATTTGAAATCACAGCAGATTTGCTTCCAACATGAGACTTACCCTTGCTGAAAACATGTTGCTTTCCTTTTGTAAACTTTTTCTCAAAATGGTCAGCATCAAAAGGGTTAACCAGTTTCTTTCCATCAGCTTTAGATCCAGAACCTGTCTTGTTGACAGGTTTTGGTGTCCAAAGCTGCAATTTTAACTTGTTTTCCCTTCTTTGTTTGTGTGAACCAGCTATGCACTTAGCAGACTGATTTGATGGAGAACACATTCCATCATTAGTCTTTAAAGCTTTTTCACACAAACTGTCAGTATTTTGAGGCCTGACAAACCTGTTTGTTGAGACCAACTTTCCATTTACTCTTTGGATAAAAGAAATTGGAAGCTCACCAAGAGTGGATAAGTCTTTTTCCGGATTATTTATCTCAACAATTGAAGCTGCTGAATCAAGATCCCCTCCACGATAGGCTTCGATTTGAGCAGGGATCTGCTGACTGTTACAGTGGTTGACTTTCTGTGCTGATTGGCACAAAATAGTGTTGATGTGTTTTACTTCATCAAGTTCAGTTTTCAACTTATGAAAGCTATCGAGTTCATTAGTTTTTTTTTAAAGATCTTTTTTTAACTTAGATATCTCAGTCTTCAAAGCATCATGCTTCTCAACAGCAGCTTTTAAATCAACAAGTAAATATTCTAACATTTTAACTTTTTCATCAGAACTGTAATACATAAAATTTTGTACCTTATGCATCATAGTTGGGTTCCAGTTCTCCAAGCTGCTGAGAGCTTCAGCTTCAGCCAAGTCCTGTTGGAAGTTGCTTGTTGAGGGGACATCAGTATTGGCCATCAGACAATTGTTGTCCTCTTCATCAGATGATGATTCAGACTCCTCCTAGTCACAAGCCTCAGCTATAAGTCCCTTTTGATTGTTGGAAGCCACTGAGTCTTCCAACTTTCTCAGCTTAGCCATGGCCATTAGGTACTTAACCCTGTAGCCATCGTCTTTATTTGTCTTGTATGGTTTGGATGAGGAGCCAACAGCTTTAGACACACAGTTAGCAGCTATATGGCCTGTTTTGCCACATTTAAAGCACTTAGCCTTAGTTTTGTCAAATGCCTTCTTTTTGATGAAACCTGATTTCTTTTGCAGCATCTTTCCACCAAACTTCTTCTTATTGAATTTTCTGACAAGCATAGAAATCATTTCCCATCATCAAACTCAGTAAGGTCTTCACAGTCTTCCTCCTCTGACAATTCTTCCATTTCATCATCAGCCTGTTGATCAACTTGTGTGAACACATCACACACCTGACCAGCAGGTTGTCTCACGCTGGCCACTAAGGCAGCACCTCTTTTAGATATTTCGAAGGCATTTCTTTTCTGTTGCCTTGACTGTTCATCATTCAACAAGGATCCATAAGGATTCACAAGATCCATCCTTTGATGGTACCTGATTTAAGTTGTCTTTAGTGATCCCAACAGTTTTGAGATCATTTATCAAAGTAGTGAACTTGGTGTAGGTTTTAGTGAGTGACTCCTTTGGTTTTGCAAAGAACAACTCATACTGTCTAACAAGATTGTTGATCTTGTTATCCAGTGTTATAGTGGGACCATCATAGACGGTACACAAAGTATCCCACATCTCCATTGCAGTCTTCATTTTCTCAACCTGTTTGAACACATCATCAGGAAGAGAAATAACAAGGTTGATCCTAGCCTTTGCATCAAGAGCAACCAGCATTTTGTATTCATCAGACCATTGAGCTTTGGTCTTCTCAATAGTCCTGACTTCAGGAACAGCTCCTTCAGCAGCAGGAGTTATAGTAGTAACAGAGGTTGGCACATAGGGACCTTCCATTACTATCTCTGGTAGTTGTACACCCAGATTCCCTAAATAGATCATCATTCTGCACTTCCAGCCTGAGAATTTCTGATGATTGAACTTGGGAGTTTGTTCCATTGAACCATTGTCATAATAAGAGGAAGAGCTGGCAGCACTGTTGTCCATGGTCGGAAATAGGGAGTAATGAGAGATCTAGTGTTGACACACACTCTAAATTGTTGTGATACTAGTTGTAGGTCCCAAAAGGTTTCCCTAATATGTTGTTCTAAGTTGTAGTGGGGGGGGGGGGGTGGTGCATACAACTATTTAAAAATTCAGCACACTTTCTCAATATTTGTATGTATATTATCAACAAGTGTTAATTACAAACAAGCTTGAACTACGGAATGGTTCAACCTGTGATGACAGAAACAACAGAGACTACTAATCTAAGACACACTAAGACCAGTTACGATGAATACACTCACAAAGATGAACTCACTAATATTACAAGACAGACAGACCATCAGCTTGAATAAGAACAGCTTGGACACACTTTTTATTCAAGCAAACTTTGAATGCATGAAAACACACTTCTTTGTACATTCTGAATATCACACTCTTGGTTCTTTCGCATTCCTTAGAAGCTTCCTTTTATACTCTCACAGAGAATCCCAGTGAAGTTTCTTCATTGGATGTAGAGATAGTGGAATGTCTTTCCAAAAAGACAAAAATACTTTTCCGCACATTTTGACAAAACATCATTTGTCTCTACATTGCAGAATCTTTGTATTTTCGTTTTTGTCTCTGCTGCAGAAGACTTTAACTAAAAGAGGAATGTCAACTTTAAATTCATCTTCTGTTATGGCCATTTTGATATAAGAAATGGTCTGTCACCCATTTCAAATATCCACTTTGTCTTCATGTAACAAAACAGCATGGGCAGTCTTAGCAGCTTCTGTTTTTCCACTTTGTCTTCGACTTTGTAAACTGATCTTCTGGTCCAAGACAATACATGAGGACATGGAAACATATTCCATAAAGTGTTTAGCCTGTTCACAAAGAACAGGTTCTGTTCCTAAAGAACAGGTTCTTTTCACAAAGAACAGAACACTAAGGCCTTAAGAGGCCTTAAATTATACCTTCAAGTGCATCAAATATGTTTGATTAATAATCTCCCCTTAAGATGTATAACAGGTTTGACTAAGGCCTTTTTGTGCCTAAGAGCTGATTTGTAATTTATTAAAAGTTGTAATTGTATAAATATTATGTTGAATGTAACAGTACGGGTGAGTTGTTCATTGTAATTCTCTATTTTCGTATTGTACTGTACACTGTTCCATCAATTCAAGCATTCAGCTATTGGTGATTATCCTGTTCTTATTGATTAGATCTTGATTTCGTGTTAGATTTTGATACTATCAATTGGTATTAGAGCCTGTATGAATAAAATTGAGTGACTAAATCTGCTTTTTCTCGATTTCTTGAGTTTTTTGTGAAAAAGACAAAAATCTCATTTGGTTTTTGATACTCTGGGTGTTTGAATCGCAAATTTTGCTTGAGTCTCACGTTTTAAAGTCGAATATACTGATATAAGTCTCAAATTCCATCTCCAAACACACAGCGTTTTTCTATTTTTTGGAAAAGTGTGTGTTCTTTTCGTTTTTTGGGTGATTTTGCCGTTTTAATCAAGAATTAGCCAAAGCATCTTCATTAAAAGTGTTATTTTCATCAAACTGAGTTTACGTTGCAAATTTGAGGTCAATTCGTGCATTTTTTTGGCAAAAATTACTTGATTTAGACTTGAATTTTTGAAAATTGGTTGAATCTCGATATAAACTGCATTTTGTGTATTGTTCGAAATTTTGGCTTCAATATTTGAGTTTTACGAAATGTAGTTCGTACTTAAATCCATTATATTCAAAATTTACAAAGTGTTATTCGAGTTTCATAAAAGTTAAATCGAAATTCCTCAAGAACTCTTCGAAGTTCATAAAGTGTTCTTCGAACTTTGCTTCTAATTGTTTGAGATTTGTTCAGAAGGATTCGAAGTTCATTCATTGTCACCCGAGATTCTTATCTTAAAGTCTGAGATTCAGTCAAAGTGATTCAAATTTTATTCTAAGTCACTGAGAGTCATTCAAATTTTGTTCTGTTCACATCGAGTTTCACGTCGTATCCTTTGAATTTCATCAAAAGCAATTCGAGTTTTGTCAATTGTCATTCAAAATTTAGTCTAAGTCATCCGAGTTATTTCATTCACTTCGAGATTTATCAAGTATCATCCAAGATTCAACTAATACACTTCGAGATTCACTTCATTGAATTTCACTCAATTTTCCATAAAAGGTCTTGGAAGTTCAAAGTCTAAAATCAAGATGTCTAAAGACGCAATTGCTATGGGTTCAGATACCAAACCTCCAATTCTTTACAAAGGTCAATACGTACTAGAGATCACCCTACAACAAAATGAACCTAAAGCAACATGGGAAAAGTGTTGTGTTAGGCCTTAAAAGTGTTGCAATAGGCCTAATGCGACACTTTATGTAGTGCCACCTTAGCCAACGTCGCCTTAGGTCTAAAGCGACACTTTCACTAGATAATGAAACACTTTTCAAAAGTGTTGCCATTATTTTATAAATGCAACACTTTTAAATGCAACACTTTTTATACTCTAAAGCAACACTTTTAATTTATTGTTACCAACTTATAGCAACACTTTACTTATCAAATGCAACATCAAATATTGTCATTATGTAAATGCAACACCATTATCAATCTATTGCAACACTTTATTATTGTTTTAAATTACATAAATGCATTATTTTCTAAACAAAAGAAACACATTCATTATTTTTAAATTTAATGCAATTACAAATATTTATTTAAATGCTTCGTGATAGATTTCTACCTACAATTCAATTCAACCAAATAATATCATTTTATAACATATCGATCAAAAAATATTTCAAGTATATAAATGTTTACAACCAAAATAAGGATCATCAAATGTATAAGTGATACAACAAAAAAGTAAATTACAATATTGGGAATGCATATTCAATTCCTATTCTTGTAAAATCTTTCATACGAAACCGACGCTTATCATGCACAACTCTCCTTCTGTCGATCACTTTGCATATGTCAAAAAAAAAGTAATTAACCTGCAACGTATGAAAACATATCGTTAGTGTGTTTTTTTATGCAATTGAAATATAGTCACCCAAAGTGTATTTTTAAAGCAAATAACCTCCTAGCTCCCTATACTAATATATGATACCATCATTGTTATAAATAGGGATGTGAAACTGAAGAATATATATATACACTACTCTCACAGCAACTATATATACACGCACATACCTATTTTAATGTAGCAGTGTAGCATTCATAAGATAAAACTGGTTTGGCAAGCAATGTATAATCTCAATCACAATGCAAGTCAAATGGGAAATCATGAGAATATTATTTAAAAACATAAGGCCAAATGTTACATCAAGATTTTGCATGGTAGGTTCAACATGAAGTGCAGTACAGCAAATCCACCAATACAATAACTTCACCTAAAACCCCCTCGTCCCACTTTCTAAACCTAAAATAGAAAGAAAATTAGGCAAACAAACAACAAACATCCTACAAATTTGAGTTGGGAGAAATGTAAAAGCGATTTGCACATTTGGGTAAACCACAAAGTGAGTGAATTAGATGTTATGGAGTGGACTGTTATGCTTTCTTTCTATTCTTAAGTTGCTATCATATGTGTGTGTCAATCGACAAAACAACAGCTTCACAGTAGCATAAAAAGAGTCTATACACTAAAAAGTGGAGTGTATGTGCTGTTGTGAGTCCATAAATCTGGACTCTGTTGAGTCTTGGACTGAGGCTGTCAAAACAGAAAGAATTATGACCGCAGCTACAATTTAATCTCAATATATAGAGCACACCATAGCAGCCCCCTAGCTGCTTCTGATCAACCACGAACTTTTTAGTTTTTGGGTGTTTCATATCTTACTAATTAAAACATGTACGGGTTGCTACTGCTTTTATTTGTTAACTGGACACATAGAGCACACCATAGCAGCCCCCTCGCTGATTCTGATCTTGCTGTCGTTAAACAACAAACACACACACCCCCCTGCGCTACTGTTGTTTTCGTTTAATAACAAGTCCCGGGGTCTGACCCCTTAAAATGTCTCAGAGTAGCAGCCCCCATATTTTATGTATTTATCAGATCAGTGAAGCAATTAACCAGATTTTAATCAACATCATCACGGGACTCAAACTCGATGCCAATACTTGATGTGTATTGTTTGCTTGAAGTCTAGGATTTCCTACTCAAAGTTCAACAAGTGATGGCAATAGCTTTTACATTTAAAACCACATATTGTTTACTGGAGATAGAAAAAGAATATCAATATATGAAAAGCTCCATCAAATGAAATGGCAATGAGCATAACCATCAAATTTATAATATCATGAAGCCTTTTTGTAGCTAGTAAGGTAAAATTACTTGTGAAAATATATAGCATCCAGACACCCACGTACTTTGATCCAAAAAATGAGTTTGAGAACCAGGTGTAACAGAAGCCTACAATTGCAAAAAATGTCCACATTTGTGAAAATATACAGCATCCAGGCACCCACTACAAACTCACATTACCACTGGTAATTATGAATCCAAATTTCACTATCCCTTGTTATTTAAAAGCAGTAGTGTATATATATATATATATATATATATATATATATATATATATATATATATATATATATATATATATATATATATATATATAGCTAAATTTGAGACAGGGATGCTCTTAAATCCATCAACAATATTTTTAGGTATGTACCTGAATTTACTATTTAAACAAATCCATCAACATTCATTCTCAACATGATAACTCTGTATCATCATACTTTGATTGTGCATATGAATTTAATATTAAACATGCTTGTTCGAATAGATTAAACTATTGATTAATATTCTCAGTGATCATTCTATGTGACAAATCAAAATAATGAGATCTGCTTTTGACAATCAAAATAATGATATCTGCTTTTATGTGACAGATCTGAAATAGAAAGAAAAGTATATACCTTCGAGATGTTTGCGCCGCTGCTGGTGAAGGTGTTGATTGCGCCGCCGCCGCCGCAGGTGAAGGTGTTGTTTTCGCCGCCACCGCCGCCGGTGGGGAAGTGGAGAGAGAGCTCAACTTCGCAGGTGAGAAGGTAGAGACAGATATCAACATCGCCAGCACGGTGGGGGCGGCGAGGGCCGAGGGGTGAGGGCGCCGCAGCTGAGAGAAAAGTATTAGATTTGTTTTTTTTTTTTTGCGAATGGGAGGGGTTGCAAAGTTTGGGGGTGGAGCTGAGGAACAAACCCTCCGCGTTTTTTGATTGAGAAATGAACAACACACTCATTTATTTACCCCTTTAATATACGGATCTGTTTGAATAATAACGTTTTTAATAAATTACAAATTTTTGAATAATTATAAAATTTGATAATAAACTGTACAAACAATAGAATGAAAAAATTATTAAAAATAATGTAATAAACCTCCAAATAATGAATAAAAAAAGCATGGTAAAATTTTTAGTCATATTTATAATTGATAACAATACATAATTGAGATACAATAAACCTTAGTTTTATTAATATTTAATATCATGTAACACCCGGAATCTAGCAGCAGGTGCGTGTAATTTATTTATTGGCTTTAAGAGTTGTCTTAATAAGTTGGTGGATTTTAATTGACTGATTGCACATGAATCGACAAATAGATTGCTATTACGTGTAATTTTAATCGGTTGAGATAATAACCGGTTTAGTAGTAATTGTGGGTTCGGGGTTGTTTTAATGAGTTATTTAACATTCTAATCCTGAGCTATTGATTGGAGAATAATTGGGTTAACGGATGTTTACCCAGTGATTAGTGAGTATCGTACCCGTTTTAATTGGGTTACAGACCCAAAACGTATATATAGCTCGTTTATGTTTCATTTTCTTCATTCCTTCAAAACTTAAAGGAAGTGTATGTGTGTGTATGTGTTCTCCTAGTTGAGTTCCAGAAAAAGAAAGTGAGAAGAAGATCAGAAGCAAGCAGGATCGAAAGGCTTGATCCCCCTCCAAGATTAAGCTCGAATTGGCCAACGAAAGCTCGTTAAGGTTGGTAACTTGTATCGAAATAAGTTGAATCGCTATATTAAGTAGTTAAGATTAATTGGGGTTAGTTTATAACCCTGAGATGGGTGGAATCGGAGAGGGAAGTGATTCCCGTAGCAATCAAAAAATAGAGACTTCTCTGTTCTGTTCGTCGCCGCAGCGCGACCGCGCTCCCCTGGTTGCGACCACGATCAGGGTGAGTCGGTTGGGGTGATCGCTGGCGGTGGGATCGCGCCCGCGCTCCCAGACCGCGACCGTGACCTCGATCGTGGCCGTGCTCGTGGGTCCGGGTCCGTTGACAGATGTTGAGTCTGTGAATTTAGTAGTATAGTTGTTATGAGTTCAGTAGTTAGTCGTTACAGTGTATTTATATTTATTGTTGCCAGGATTCGTAAATAAGCCTGGGACTTGTAGAGACTGCCGTTGATAGCAAGGCTGTAGTTGCGCTTCAGGTGAGTTACTTACTAGTTGTTTATTATCCGGGTCCAGTACGGATCCCTTTATATGTTGACACTCGTTAGCACAGAGCAGAGCACGTGGATTACGCGTCCTGGTGTGGTGCGCAGAGTAGAGACGCCTGTTGGGTCATTCCCAACTTAGAGGTCCCGACTACCCACTACTTTGTGGAGTGGGCTATGCAGGCTACTCCGGGTCGCTCCCGATAAGGCATCAGGCAGTTGAAGCCGGCTGCATGTTGATTTTAGTCGTTATTTCGTGCCAACTATTTTATAAACTGTTTTAAAGTTGTTTATAGTAACTCACCAGCTTTCCGCTGACTGTTGTTTTAACTGTGGATCTCAGGTGCGTGGACTGAGGCTAGGGATACAGCAGGCAGTAGTCGCCCACCGCATGGACCGTAGTTAGTGACTGCTTTCGTAAGTAGTCTCGGTATTTTGTGGTTTGGCTTACCATCCAGGAACATGTTGGATGATTATAACCTATACTTATGTTGTGGTTTACTGACGTTATTGACGGGGGTTGGTTCCCGTCTCTTTGCTACCTTATGGTTGATGATGATGCTTAGTAGTTAATTCGCTGTTTAACCCTTGATGATGTCGTTTATAATGGGATGACGTGGACTATAAGTCCTATGTGGCATCAGTTGTAAAAGTAGGGTGTTACAACTTGTTATCAGAGCATTAGTTTAAGGTTTAAGTATCATTAGTGATGCTTAGGCTTAAACCAGTGTCTAGATCCTTAGGCTTGATCTCTGATGAGTAGGTCTAAGAAATTGTAGAGTTATATTATTGTCGTTATAGTAATATTGTTTGTATTATGTAGAGACCTTATTGCAGATGAGCAGAGACCCGAGGGTCCTACCGGGGGACGAGTGTCTGATGAGGAGTTTGCCTGGCGACTACAGGAGGCCTACGAGAAAGGTCGTGCTAAGAGTATGCAGTGCCAGACCCAGAGTACAGGCGGGGGCAGAGATTCAGGAGCCGGATTATCACGAGGGGGAGGCAAGGGATGTAAGTATAAGGAATTCCTTGCTGCACACCCGCCAGAGTATCACGGCGAGCCCGGGGCCGTAAAGGCCATGTACTGGTTACAGGATATGGAGATGACCTTTCGTATTACGGGATGCCACCCCGATCAGATGACGACATTCGCTAGTGCGCACCTACGGACTAGCGCCCAGCGGTGGTGGCGTACCGTCAGAGACATGATGGGAGATGGACCGGCGTATGAGATGACATGGAGTCAGTTCAGAGCTCGTTTTGAGGAGCAGTACTGTCCCGAGGACTGTAGGGCTCAACTAGAGATTGACTTTTTGACATTGTTCCAGGGACAGCGATCAGTTGACGAGTATGAGAAGATTTTCATCGATCTGAGTTTGTTTGCGCCACTTCAGATCAGCATGGAGTCTCGAAAGATTAACCGGTTTCTGATGGGGTTGCGTAAGGAGATCCGAGAGTTTAATGACACCGGCTACATTTCGACCTATGCCAGGGCAGTCGAGTTGGCCCGTAGATGAGAGAGCGAGTTATCGCGTAGGGATCCGCTAGTGGAGTAGCCACGAATGGTACAGTCAGCCGGACATGTTGGAGGTTCTGACCGAGGAAGAGACAGAGATAGAGATAGTCGATCCGGCCAGTTTCAGCCGAGGGGTGCTGACCGTCGGCGTACCGAGTCAGAAGAAGGGGATAGGCAGAGAGATAGGTCTTCACAGAGATCAGATCGCAGGCCCGATGATAGGGGCAGTCGTTTTGGTGGGTCAGAGCAGAGGGGAGGAGCGTCGAGTTCGGGGTCAGTTAATAGGGAGCGTTTTGTAAGAGATATCGTTAGAGGCACACCGGGGAGTGTGATACCCACCATGTGCGTTGCTTCCGTTGTGGCCTGCCCGGCCACACCCAGTCAGGATGTACTTCGAGAGACCCACTATGCTTTAGTTACGGGCGGCCTGTTCATCAGTCGAGAGATTGCACAGCCCCGCGGCAGGGAGAGTCCAGGCCTCCCACACAGGGTCAGAGTTCTGCTGGTTCATCTGCTCGTAGGGATATTGTTCCGCCAGCCAGAGGCCAAGTTTTTCAGTTGACAGCGGAGGAGGCTCGAGATACAACTGACGTGATTCCGGGTACGTTCATTCTAAATGGTCGTAGTGCCCGAGTGTTGTTTGATTCCGGGGCAAACCGTTATTTTGTTTCAATTGCCTTTACTGTATATTTTACTGCTTCGCCTGTTGAGTTGCCAGAGCCATTGGTTATAGAGCTTGCCGACGGCAGTGCTTCTGTAGTTAGGCATGTTTATGCCCAGTGTATATTAGAGATAGACGGTTGTCCGTTTAGGATCGATTTGTTGCCTATAGGGATCGGTAGTTTTGATGCCATAGTGGGCATGGATTGGTTAGCGTCTCAGCATGCTGACATTGCCTGTTCTAAGAAGATCATTCGGCTACCGATTTCTGAGGATCGTGTTATTACTGTGTACGGAGAGCGCAGTAGGGGCAGTGTTTGCCTCATTTCTGCGATTCGAGCTAGTCGTTGTTTAGCCAAGGGTTGTTCCTCCTTCCTAGCATATGTAGTTGATGCAAAGAAGGAGAAGTAGAGTATAGAGGCCGTCGATGTCGTTTCTGAGTTCCCAGATGTGTTCCCCGAGGAGTTACCTGGTTTGCCGCCGGACAGACAGGTAAAGTTTCGTATAGAGTTGGTGCCAGGTGCTACTCCTATAGCACGCTCACCTTATCGTTTGGCTCCTACCGAGATGAGGGAGCTGATGAGTCAATTACAGGAGTTATTGGACCGCGGTTTCATCCGGCCGAGTACTTCGCCGTGGGGTGCTCCAGTTCTGTTCGTAAAGAAGAAAGATGGGTCGATGAGGATGTGTATAGACAATTGCGAGCTTAATAAAGTGACGGTGAAGAACCGTTATCCTCTTCCGCGGATAGATGATTTGTTCGATCAGTTGCTTGGGGCTAGTGTGTTTTCGAAGATCGATCTGCGTTCAGGATATCATCAGTTAAAGGTTTATGACCAGGATACAGCGAAGACAGCATTCAGGTTCCGGTATGGTCACTATGAGTTTGTGGTTATGCCATTTGGGCTAACCAACGCCCCAGCAGTCTTCATGGACCTGATGAATAGGGTCTGTCGTCCGTATCTTGATCAGTTTGTCATAGTGTTTATAGATGACATTCTGATATATTCCCGATCAGTGGAGGAGCATGTGGCGCACCTGCGAGAGATTCTTAGTGTGTTGCGGAGGGAGAAGTTGTACGCGAAGTTCTTGTGAGTTTTGGCTTCGAGAGGTTCAGTTTCTGGGCCATGTCGTTAGCGGCGAGGGTGTTTCTGTAGACCCAGCTAATATAGAGGCTGTTATGAGCTGGGAGAGGCCTCGGAGTGTAGCAGAGATTCGCAGTTTCCTGGGATTCGCTGGATATTATCGTCGACTTATCCAAGATTTCGCTTTGATTGCAGTGCCATTGACTCGTTTGACTCGTCAGTCAGTCCCGTTCGAGTGGACTGAAGACCAGGAGTTTGTTTTTGAAGAGTTGAAGCGCCGATTGTGCCAAGGTCTAGTATTAGCCTTGCCTGAAGGCACCAGTGATTTTGTTGTGTATACTGACGATTCAGGGACAGGGTTAGGGTGTGTGTTGATGCAGAGGGGACGAGTGATTGCTTATGCTTCTCGTCAGTTGAAAGACTACGAGAAGAACTATTCGACCCATGATCTAGAGTTGACGGCTATTGTGTTTGCGCTGAAGATATGGCGCCATTATCTGTACGGGGTTCCGTTTACATTGTTTACCGATCATAAGAGTCTCCAGTATCTATTCAGCCAGCGCGATCTGAATATGCAACAGAGACGGGGACTATAATTAATCAAGGATTATGATTGTGACATTCAGTACCACCCGGGTAAGGCGAATGTAGTAGCAGACGCGCTCAGCCGAAAGGAGTGCGGATCTTCGAGTCGGACCCGTAATTGCAGGGTCGAGGTGACGTCTACCCTGATAGAGAGGCTTTGAGAGGCGCAGGCCATCCGGATGCGTACAGAGAACCACTGGAGGGAGCATATTCTAAGTCATTTACTTGAGTTTGAGACCGACTCTCCAGGGATATATGTGAGACATGGCCGAGTTTGGGTCCCTAGGGCCGGTGAGGTACGCCAGTTTATCTTGGAGGATTCCCATAAGTCCTACCTTGCTATTTATCCCGGTAGTACGAAGATGTACCAGGATCTCCGCGTGTTGTAATGGTGGCGCGGTATGAAACGGGATATAGCTTAGTTCGTTGAGCGTTTTCTGACTTGCCTGCAGGTAAAGGCCGAGCACCAGAAGCCCCATGGCCAGTTACGGCCACTAGAGATTCCTCAGTGGAGTTGGGAGCATATCACGATGGACTTCGTTACGAAGTTACGACGGACTCCACGTGGTTATGATGCGATATGGGTGATAGTAGATCGGCTTACAAAGACAGCGCATTTTCTGCCGATCCGGGAGACTTATATGTTGGAGCAGCTCGCTCGAGTTTATTTGTATGAGATTGTCTCCCGACATGGAGTTCCAGCCTCGATAGTTTCCGACAGAGATGCTCGATTTACATCTACCTTCTGGAAGAGTCTACATCGAGCGTTAGGTACTCGAGTCCAGATGAGTACTTCTTATCATTCCCAGTCCGACGGCCAGTCTGAGCGTACGATTCAGACGATGGAGGATATGTTACGAGCTTGTGTGGTAGATTTCGGTGCTAGTTGGGATTCGCATTTTTCGTTAGTTATAATTGCTTATAATAACAGCTAACACTCCAGCATTAAAATGGCGTCGTTCGAAGCATTATACGGTCGTATGTGTCGTACTCCTGTGTGTTGGACAGAGGTGGGAGAGAAAGAGATTACAGGTCCTGAGATCATCCAGCAGACTAGCGAGAAGATAGCAGTGGTCAGAGAGGGACTACAGGTAGCTCAGAGTCGACAGAAGTGCTATGCCGACAAGAGGACCAACGAGTTAGAGTTTGATGTGGATGAGTGGGTACTACTGAAGGTATCCCCGTGGAAGGGCGTGATTCGATTCCGGAGACGAGGTAAACTCAGTCCGAGATTTATTGGGCCGTTTTGTGTAGTTGAGCGAGTGGGCACGCAGGCCTACCGATTAGAGTTGCCTCCAGAATTGCCTGGGGTACACTCTACCTTCCATGTTATTACCTGCAACGATGTTTGGCCCCACATGAGGAGACAGTTCTCATGTCAGAGATCGAGGTAGATGAGCAGCTGAGATACGTTGAACATCCCGAGGCCATAATGGATCGCAAGGTGAAGAAGTTGCGGAAAAAGGAGATTCCACTGGTGTTGGTACAATGGCGGTGCCATAAGGGTTCCAGTGCTACTTGGGAGCCCGAGGCGTACATGCGGCAGCGTTACCCGCATCTATTCACCTGAGTCGAGATCCCGAGGACGGGATCAGTTTTAGAAGGAAGGATTTATAACACCCGGAATCTAGCAGCAGGTGCGTGTAATTTATTTATTGGCTTTAAGAGTTGTTCTTAATAAGTTGGTGGATTTTAATTGACTGATTGCACGTGAATCGACAAATAGATTGCTATTACGTGTAATTTTAATCGGTTGAGATAATAACCAGTTTAGTAGTAATTATGGGTTCGGGGTTGTTTTAATGAGTTAATTAACATTCTAAACCCGAGCTATTGATTGGAGATTAATTGGGTTAACGGATGTTTACCCAGTGATTAGTGAGTATCGTACCCGTTTTAATTGGGTTACAGACCCAAAACGTATATATAGCTCGTTTATGTTTCATTTTCTTCATTCCTTCAAAACTTAAAGGAAGTGTATGTGTGTGTATGTGTTCTCCTAGTTGAGTTCCATAAAAAGAAAGTGAGAAGAAGATCAAAAGCAAGCAGGATCGAAAGGCTTGATCCCCCTACAAGATTAAGCTCGGATTGGCCAACGATAGCTCGTTAAGGTTGGTAACTTGTATCGAATAACTTGAATCGCTATATTAAGTAGTTAAGATGAATTGGGGTTAGTTTACAACCCTGAGATGGGTGGAATCGGAGTGGGAAGTGATTCCCGTAGCAATCAAAAAATAGAGACTTCTCTGTTCTGTTTGTCACCGCAGCACGACCGCGCTCCCCTGGTTGCGACCGCGATCAGGGTGAGTCGGTTGGGGTGATCGCTGGCAGTGGGATCGCGCCCGCGCTCCCAGACCGCAACCGCGACCGCGATCGTGGTTGTGCTTCTGGCCGCGCTCGTGGGTCCGGGTCTGTTGACTGATGTTGAGTCCGTGAATTTAGTATTATAGTTGTTATGATTTCAGTAGTTAGTCGTTACAGTGTAGTTGTATTTATTGTTGCCAGGATTCATAGCTAAGCCTGGGACTTGTAGAGACCGTCGTTGATAGCGAGGCTGTAGTCGCGCTTCAGGTGAGTTACTTACTTGTTGTTTATTTTCCGGGTCCGGTACGGATCCCTTTATATGTTGACACTCGTTAGCACAGAGCAGAGCACGTGGATTACGCGTACTGGTGTGGTGCGCAGAGTAGAGAGGCCTGTTGGGTCATTCCCAACTTATAGGTCCTGACTACCCATTACTTTGTGGAGTTTGCTATGCAGGCTACTCCGTGTCGCTCCCGATGAGGCGTCAGGCAGTTGAAGCAGGCCGCATGTTGATTTTAGTCGTTATATCGTGCTAACTATTTTTATAAACTGTTTTAAAGTTGTTTATAGTAACTCACAGCTTTCCGCTGACTGTTGTTTTAACTGTGGATCTCAGGTGCGAGGACTGAGGCTAGGGGTACAGCGAGCAGTAGTCAGGACCCGCCGCGTGGACCGTAGTTAGTGACTCCTTTCGTAAGTAGTCTCGGTATTTTGTGGTTTGGCTTACCAGCCAGGAAAATGTTGGATGATTGTAACCTATACTTATGTTATGGTTGACTGACGTTATCGACGGGGGTTGGTTCTCGTCTTGTTGCTACCTTATGATGTCGTTTATAATTGGATGACGTGGACTATAAGTCCTATGTGGCATCAGTTGTAAAAGTAGGGTGTTACATATCAACCCTTAGAAAATAAAAATTTTCATTTTGCAATAATTGAAAAGTGATTCTATTAACCCAATATTGATAATAGAATATCTAAAATATAGTAACAATAAATGAATTGAAATTACTTATTTATACAAAAAAATTGTAAAGTGCACATGTAAAATAAAGGTTTCGCCAATTGGCAGTGTAGTTAAGTGCCATGTGTCAATTTAGTTACTCTTTTAATATAATAGATAGATAGGATAGAAATGAAAGTAGAGAATAGAAATCGTTTTATTTCTCGATTCTCATTGCTCAAGCCTAAACAAACAAGTGAATTGTTTCCTGTTCCATTTCTCTGCTCCAATTTCTTTGTACCAAACACGCCCTTAGGGCGGCTAATGTTTAAAAAAGAAAAATTGTACTCAGCAATCAATCCCGGTTTCTATAAAATAACCAGGCTATATTACTTTTATAAAAAAGTGTGTTGTCTTTCTGTTGTAAATAGAACCCTTTTTTTTTATAAAAACCGGGCTTTATGTGTTTAAATAACATGGGATTAAGTTGTAGCCATGTTTTAAAATTTTTTTTTTTTGTGTTTTACCTTAACCTGGTTATAATAAATGGGCTTGCATAGAGTTTTTGTAGTAGTGAAACATGTCATATTTTTTTCATTATAAATACAACACTTAAAAAAATGTTATATGTTTTTAAAAATGTGTTGCATTTTTTCATTATAAATGCAACACTCTAAAAATGTGTTGCATTTTTTAATTGAAATATGCAATACTTTAAACAAATGTTGCACTTTTTAGTAAAAATTGCAACACTTTAGAAAATTGTTGCATTTTTTAGTAAAAATGGCAACACTTAAAAAAAGTGTTGCAGTAAATCATTATATGCAACACTTATTGTCAATGTGTTGCTGTAGAGCGAACTTAAATAAAAAGGCAACGATTTTTTAATGTGTTGCATCAAAAGTGTTGCATTAGCTTCGATTTGTAGTAGTGAGAGAGAGGTTTCTAGAATTTATCAGTTTTCAAGATTTAGCCGATGAAATGCTGAAATTACTGACAGAAGGTCTAGCGAAGTTCTTTGTCACAATTTTTGTTGTTCCAAATGGGAACCCTCCAATTCTAAAAATGACTGAAGAGGTTACTGATGCAAATCTCAATGATGCTCAGAAAAGGAGAAGACTTGGAGATAAGACAGCCTGGAAATTTTTGTGGCTCTCTATCCCCAATGACATTTACATCAGTGTCATGAACAATAAAACTGCCAAATCCATCTGGGATGAGTTATGTAATCTGAAGAGAGGTTTTGACAAGGCAACAACAAACATTCGGGCTAGAGAAGGGTAACTATTAGAGGATACCTGTTAGGATTAATATTTTGTTGATGAATCTAATAAGTCCAGGGTGCATTTTGTAATTACTCAATAGTTTTATTTGTATATAAATAGAAAGAATGATACTGTAGCTGTACGTTTTGCATGAATATTTCTGATTGTACAGATTGTACTAAGTGATCATCCTAGCTTTCTGTGCAACTCTTTCAAGAACAGGGTATTGTAATTCTCTTCTCTGGAATCAAATCATTTGGTCGATTGTGTATGTAATTCTTGTTCTTATTGCTTAATTCATAGTTGTTGATTGTTGATATTGAAATAACAATTAGTATCATAGCCTAATATGGCTAAATTTGAATGATTTTTGGAACGAAAAATATTTTTTTTTTAGCATTGTTTCATCGCAAATTTTGAAAATCAGAAACCAATCTGGGGTTTTTGATTTAGTGGATGAAATGATTTGCTAATTGGATCACAGGTAGAGCTTTCAAAGTCGAATTCATTGAGATAAATATCAGATTTTAATTCCAAACACACAAAATTTAATCTGGAATTTAGTGATTTTTTTTTTTTATAAAGTGTGTTCTTCACGTTTGTTTTTTGTCTATTTTTTGGGGTTTTAATCTGAAAATAGACAAAGTTTTCTCTCAAAAAGTGTTTCTGAGTGAAAACCGAACCTTCGACATTAATTTGAGACTAATTCGTAGATTTTTTTATTGAAAATTGTGAATTTGAACTTAGTTTTATTAAATTCTGTTAAAACTCGGGCAACATTAAATTCTTACTATTGACCGAGTTTTACAAAGTGTTGATCGAGTTTGATCATAGTATTGACCGAGTTTGATCATAGTGTTCAATCAGAAATCACTCATAATTCCATAACAAGATCTTGAAAGTTCAATGTCAGCAATTAATCATGTCAAAGGACGCGCTGGTCATGGGTTCAGAGACCAAACCTCCAATTCTATATAGAGGGGAATATGTTCAATGGAGGGAAAGGTTTCTCAAGTTTATAATTTTTCATGATCTATCTGATGAGATGCTGACCTCACTGACAGATGGTCCAACAAGATTTTTTGTCACAATTCTAGCAGTACCAAATGGCAATCCTCCAGTACCTGAGAGAACTGAGGAGGTTACAACTGCCAATCTATCAGAAGCTCAGAAAGGAAGGAAATTAGGAGATAAGACAACTAGGAAATTTTTGCTTCTCTTGATCCCAAATGATATATACATCAGCCTGACAAACAACACCACAACCAAATCCATCTGGGATGAGGTGTGCAAACTGATGAGGGGCTCAAGTAAAGCTGCTACAAACAGAGCAAGGAACAATTTAATGTCATTTGAAAATTTCAAAGCGAGAGAAGGGGAATTGTTAGAGACCACATACTTAAGGTTTGTCAATCAAGTCAGTGAGATGAAGAGAAATGGGGTTACAAAGTCTAATTCGGATATTAATGTCAAATTTCTGAATATACTCAATCCTGAGTGGGACAAGTATACCATGATAATTCAACAGACCAAGGAAATAGATGATAATGGTACAGAATTTAAGAACAAGTCGTTAGAGACATTTCTTAGTTTCGTTGGAATATCGCATCAATTTTCGGCTGCTCGTACCCCTCAACAAAACGGTGTAGTTGAACGACGAAACCGAACACTTGTTGAATCTGCAAGGATGATGCTAGCATACTCAAATCTGCCGTTGTTCCTCTGGGCTGAAGGTGTGGCTACTGCGTGTTTTAACCAAAATAGATCGATCCTGAATAAACGATTCGAAAAAACGCCATATGAGTTGATTAATAAACGAATTCCTAATATAAAATTTTTCCATGTCTTTGGTGGCAGATGCTTTATTCTAAACGATAAAGACAACCTGGAGAAATTCAATCAGAAAGCTGATGAAGGAATTTTTATCCGGATACTCAAAAGAATTAGTGGCGTTCCGAATTTCTCCAGGTTGATTTTTGGCGTTCCGAGTTTACAACAAACACACAAAGAACTTTAACGAAAGCGTCAATGTACAATTTGATGTGGGCATCATAATGGCTCCTAAACATGCCAGTTCAGGACCCGAGTCCCAACAGAAGACTTTCATGAAGTCAACTGAGCTGAAAAACGATATGAATGATCTAAATATGTTATTTGAAAATTTATATAGACTACTTTGATAAGACCAAATCTAATATGCCTATTTTGGTTCCTGACATGGTTACTGAAGATCATTTAGTAGTCTCAGATCATTGGCAACCACCAGTTTCTGAAGATGATGGAGATGTTTCATCAAGTAATGTACCTATTCCGTCTGAAAGTGTACAGCAATCTCAAGCTCCAGAATCCCAAGACACTCCCTTGAATCATCAAAACCCTGAATCCCCCAATTTAGTTGAGATTCCAACAACATCAGAATCTATCCCCCGTCAACCCTAACTGGATTTGAATCCCAATCAAGACCAACTCCAGCCTTATCCGCATTCATTCAAATGGACAATGGATCACCCACCTGAAAACATCATTGGCGATCCCTCTACATCTGTTCAAACCCGGTGATCTACTATTAATGAATGCCTCTTCTCAATTTTTTGAGTAAGATAAAACCCAAATCGGTGAAGGAAGCTCTTCAGGATGCAGATTGGATAGTAGCAATGCAAGAGGAGCTGAATCAATTTGAGAGGTTGAGGGTCTGGCGGTTGGTGGAAAGACCGAAGGAAAAAACCATTATTGGCACGAAGTGGATATTCAAGAACAAGAAGGATGAAGATGGTGTCATCATTTGCAACAAAGCAAGACTCGTTGTCAAAGGATATAGTCAGCAAGAGGGAATAGACTACGACGAGATGTTTGCCCCCGTCGCTCGAATAGAAGCGATTATGATGTTTTTAGCATTTTTTGCTCACAAAAACTTTATTGTTTATCAAATGGATGTGAAAACAGCGTTTTTGAATAGGGAATTAAAAGATGAAGTATATGCATATCAGCCAGAAGGATTTACAGATCCTTCGATGCCTGATCATGTATATATTTTAGAGAAGTCACTGTACGACCTTAAACAAGCACCACGAGCATGGTATGATGCTTTATCATTCTATCTCTTAAAATGTGGTTTTAACAAAGGTGCAGTTGACACTACCCTATTCATTAAACATTAAGGTCCAGATATCATAGTGATACAACTATATGTAGATGATATAATTTTTGGGTCTACAAATACTGAATTTTGTAAAAATTTCGCGTTCTTAATGTCCTAGAAATTTGAAATGAGCATGATGGGTGAAATCAATTTTTTCTTGGGGCTATAAGTTAATCAACTGAGTGATGAAATTTTCATCAATCAGTCAAAATATATTCAAGACATGTTGAAAAAGTTTAACATGGTCAATAGTACCCCAATGAAAACATCCATGGCTCCTTATTCTAAATCGAAGCTCGATGAGGACACTTCATGGAAACCTGGTGATGTAACTCATTATCAAGGAATTATCTGGTCATTAATGTACTTAACTGCGAGTAGACCGATATTATATCCGCTACATGTGTCTGTGCTAGATATCAGGCAAATCCAAAAGAATATCATTTGGCTGCTGCCAAAAGGATTCTGAGATATCTAAAGGGTACTCCTAACTTAGGTTTGTGGTATCCTAGGGAATCAACATTTACATTGACTGCCTTTTCTGATGCTGATCATGCAGGAGATAAATGGATAGAAAAAGCACATCAGGAGCTATTAAATTCCTTGGCGATAAACCCGTTTGCTGGTCATCCAAGAAACAACACTATGTGTCACTGTCAACAACTGAAGTCGAATATGTAGTTGTATCCTCATGCTGTTCACAAGTGTTGTGGATGAAGAGACAACTGTGTGACTACGGGTTTACACCACAGAAGATCCCAATTTATTGTGATTCACAGAGCGCGATTGCTATTGTTTCTAATCCGGTGCAACATTCTAAAACAAAGCACATCGACATTCAATATCATTTTATTAAAGATCTTGTAGAAAACGTTAATGTTGAACTATATTTTGTACCAACTGAATATCAGCTAGCTAATTTGTTTACCAAAGCGTTAGATGAAAAACGATATAATTTTTTGGTATACAAATTGGGTATGTTGAATCGGTAGATTTAAACATTCAGGTGTTACAAATTATAATTTTTAATTTAACATTTTTTACTTGATTTAATGTTTGTTTTAATCTCTTGTGATTTCAAAGTTTTAATTATTTTGAGACATAACTGAATCGGATTGTCATGTGCAAGGGGAGCAAACTGAAAATTTTATTTGATATTTTACATCTGATAATTTTTTATCTGCTTAATTGCAGGGGGAGCATACTTAAAGGATTATATTCATCTGAGGGGGAGCAATTATGCAAAGTTCAAAAGGGGGGGGGGGGGGGGGGAGGTGGTAGTTTATATTTTTTCTTAGTTCATTTTTTTAGTTAGTTAAATTTTTTTTATTTTTTTTAGTTTTTATTTTTTTTATTTTGTTTTGTTCAATTTTTTAGTTGTTATATTTTTTTGATTTGTTTTGTTTTTTTTTGTGTGTGTGTGTGTGTGTGTGTGTGTGTGTGTGTGTATATTATTGTTTTTGTAATTTAGGCTTAATTGAGAAAAAGAGAGAAGAAAATCTGGGCCGGGTATTAACAATGTCAAAGATGTATAAATTTGAATTTCAAAATTCAAATTCATTTTTTCGAATCCCTAAACACTGTACACCGTTTTCTTCAAATTTCTCTCGGATTTTCCTTCAACAAGAATCAACCAAATTGATTGTGTGTTTGAATTCAAGATTTTAGAAAATTTGTAAGTATGTTTTTTTGTTTTGTTTACTATTCTGTGTTTATTTTCGAGTTTTCTGTATCTGTGCTACTATGTGTGTTCATGTGAGTTGGTGTGTGTAAATCCGAAAGTATCCATTTGGGTTTTAAAGTTAAAATTGAAAGTATGTATGTTTGCATCGTGTTCATATAAGCTTGAATATCAAATTTCAAGACTTATCATACATCATACAACATTTAATTTGCAAATTTCAAATGAACTTTTCGAGTTTTTAAATTTCTGAAAATCTGAATTTTAAGAGTTAAAAAGTTGTTTTTGGAACAACTTCAGTAAAAGAAACTTGTTTAAAATGTAATTTCGAGTAGGAACAATCAAGGTTTAGGTCTAAAAGTCCCTAAAATGAATTTTTGAAATTTTCAGTATTGAATGGGACTTAGGAAATTTTATAACTCTCAAACTCGGTTAAAGCTTCAACCGAGTTAAAATTCGTTTTAACCGAGTTTGGCAAAGAGTCATCCGAGAAAACCTAAGTTTCAACCGAGTTTGTGTTGGTACACCCTGTGTGACGATAGCAGTCTAGATATGTAATAGATAGTCATTTATATTAGATAGAGCTTTATTAATACAAGTCATGTTTGCTTGTTCATGATTGTGTTTGATGTTTACATTTGCATGTTAAGTTCATGATTGTGTAGATAAGTTCTTGAAGTAATGAACTTGTGAGAATAAGTTCTTAAGGCATAAGGCCACGAACTTAAGTCACACAAGTTCGTACGAACTTAGCTTGCCTAAGTTCGTATGTGCTTGGGCTTGAACTTGTAAGTTCGTGGGCTTGGGCCTTGCACGAACTTATGAGTTATATTATGAACTTCTTCAGTTATTTTCAGAGACTTTTGGGAAAAGCAACGATTTCAGTGTTTGTAAGAGTGCACGTACGAACTAGAAATCATTTTCAGAGAGTTTCAGGAGCAATACATCGTGTGGGGTCGGTATCCTATCGGCTAGCATTGTGTTCGGCTCCGTGTTCTGCACGTGATCAATCTGTTAAGCGTCTAACGAGGATTCCGCACTCGTTGGACAACATCGCGCCTTGATTCGATCCGTAGACGTGGTGACCTTACAAGTGGTATCAGATCCAATCTTGAATGTTCTTCATGTTCGTCACATTTTGTTGAACATTCATAGGGTTCTTGGCGTTCTTACGGATAAATCACGTGCTCTTCGAAGTTTTCAGTGTTTTCGAGCAATTTCCCTGGCAAATATTCATCTTAGTTCAAATTTTCAGTAGAAATCATTGTTTTTAATCTTAAAAACATTGATTTAATCTGAATTTCTGAAAAAGTCGAATTTTTTGCCGTTTCATGAACTTGCGGAGCTCGAATTTAGGAGGTGTTTTAGGGTTTCTCGAACTTGTCAGACACGCTCCCTCGAACTTAAGTCTCTCAAACTTGTCAGAATTCTCGAATTTGTCAGAATTAGGGTTCTACGAACTTGAGTAGGGTTACACGAACTTGACTGGCTTCGAACTTGACTAATTTCGAACTTGCCTGATTCGAACTTGTCAGACGAATTAGGGTTTCACGAATTTGTGTTCCTTCGAACTTGGTGATCTCGAACTTAACATTAAACAAACTTAATTTAGTAAAACGAATTTAAAATTAATATTCCTACGAACTTAACCTAAGTCCGTACGAATTTGTTTTAAAATTTATTTTAAAAATTAAATAAGTTAAGTTCGTGAACAAAATGTTTTGCAAGAATGTCAAGTTTGCATAAGTTCTTGGAAATGGATCATGAAGTAGGCAAATCCAATTCACCACCCAAGGTAATGAAGATAGAAAACTATTACTGGTGGAAAGATAGATTTACTCACTTCGCACATTTCAACGATATGCGTATGTGGATATGCATTGATGAAGGTTACGTTCCCCCAACACAAGAGCTCGAGGGCAGATTGAAAATTTTGTCCTATCAAAATATAAAAGATGACGACAAGAAGATTTATGAAGCCGAGAATCGAGCTCTATCATCGATTAGAATGGCATTACCTTTGGATATTTTGCACACCTTTAAACATCACCGAACCTCTAAAGAACTGTGGGAGGCGTTGAAGAAACGGTACGAGGGAAATCCTAGGGTTAGGAAGGGGAGAACTGAATTGTTGAAGCAACAGTTTGCTATCTTCAAAAGGCTGAAGAATGAGACCTTGGATGACATAATCACAAGGTTCTACCACCTTCTGACAGAGCTTGATAATCACAGGGTTGAGTAACCAGAGTCAGAAAAGATTGAAAAGCTTCTTGATGCATTACCAGCAAAGTGGGAGATGTACACTATGTTGATAAAGCATGATGAAAATTAGAAACGCTTACTCTGGAAGAAGTAACCGGAACTCTGAGGGCCTATAACTTTAACTTATAAAGTAAGAAGGAGAGGGAGTTTGATCAAGTACAGGTTCCTGAAATGTACTTCGGAAAATCTAAATCATCAACTTCTAGGGAACTGAAGTCTGGGGCTACAACGTTCTTTCTGGAAAAGAGGAAGGTATACCAGTTGAAGCTGAAGAATCTACTCGTAGGACATTCTTAGGGTTCTCAAAACCGGAAGATAAACCACATCATTCAGGATCAACCTCTCAAGGTTATACCAAAATGCCTATGAAAGCTAAAACAGCTGAGGAGCATCTAAACCTTCTAGCTTCATTTGTAGCAGCATACTACAACTGCATTCAGGGTAAGATCAACGATCCAGCTCTATAGGAGGAGGATTATGATCAGGTAGATCCAGACGACTTAGAGTAGATGGACCTGCAATGGAAACTGGCCATGGTCACGCAGAGGGTTAAATGGTTTATGAAGAGAACTGGAAGGAACCTGAGTGTGAGTAATAATGTTGGGTTTGATAAGTCAAAGGTGAAGTGTTACAACTGTTAGGGGTTGGGACATTTTGCTAAAGAATGTCAAAGGCCAAAGGTTGAGAACTATCAGAATCAGGGGTGACAGAATTCCGGTAGTTCAGGGAATCAAGCTTCAATAGTTGGGTTACTTACGAATGTATGCTTTAACAAGCAGTTAGACGGTACGTATGACTGGAGTTCGCATCCGGAATCAAATGTCAGAGCTTTTATGTCTGAGGTAACTGAGACTGATAGCAGAGGTGAAGTAGAAAAGGAGGACACCCAGCAGTCCAATACAAATTCTTTGGTATTGGATAAATCTGAGGAACAGACCACTCTGGAGTTTGCAGCTCAAATGGCCAACGTGGTATCTGATCGGAAAAAGATATCTCCTAACTTTTCTACGTTTCATGATTTATGTGTTTTATGTACTACATTAAATGATAAATTGAACCTAGTGCTAAAATCACATGCATCCATGACAGCTCAAATCTAATTCTTAACATCTGATAATGCTAGTCTGCTAGATATTAAGGAAGATCTTAGGGCTAGAATGAAAGTTGATGCTCAAGATGTAGTAGCTCTGAAAAACAAACAGAGTGAGCAGTGTGTTAGGAATGGGTTAATTTATGAGCATATAGAGTCATTGACCAAAGAGATCTCACGGAAAGATAAAGAATTAGCTGAGGCTAGGGTTAAGGTAGCAGAGGCTAATAGTAAAATTGAAAAGTTTAGGAACTCATCCCTGAACCTAGGCAAAATCTTAGATTCGCAGAGACAGTCTAAAAACCCAGTGGGCCTAGGATATCAGGATGTCCCTCCACTGTTTAATAGTAACTATGTGCCTCTCCCTCAGGATAAGACCACAGAAACGGTTGAATTAGAGGAAGTCAAAGTAACTTAGACTGATAAGGCATTAACAACTAAGGTGTCTACAGCAACCCCTAAGGTTAAGAAAACTGTTATGTTCGTGCAGTCTACTAGTAGAGCAAAACTAGAAGATGCAAAAACTGTTAGTGATAATAACCAAAAGGTGTTGAACACAGTAGTTGAATCAAAAGAAAAGGACTTTAGCGAGACTCCTAAGTCAAAGAGTGCATATAAGAAGCACATTGACAAGATGTCTTGCTTTAGATGTCATGAAAAAGGTCACGTTGCTTCTAGTTGTCCCTATAAGAAACGTGAGTCTACACCTACTGTAGGGAAGTAAGAACAACAAGCCTTAAAATCAGTACCTAGTATTGCAAGCTCAAGTAGTTCTCTAAATTCTAGGAAGAACTCGAATGCAACACCTCGCGTAGGTACTAAGCAAACACCGGTGTCAACTAGACAACATGAAGGGCATAGGACTAATTCACCAAATAGAGTCCCTAGTCAATCAAGGCCTGGACCACAACCCGTCATTAGGAATATTACCTCTAAGAGGAGTTATACTCCAGTTAGGTCTCATACACATAACAGACATCAGACACCAGGTAGAGCCTAGGGTAATAACAATGAAATACACTATAACCGAAATTACTCTAGGGCTCCACAGCAAATGACAAACCAAAGGCCAAGAGTGAACATTAATCACTCAGCTCCACAACAGGTTCTCAATCAAAAACCCAAGTCACCTGAAAGGAGAGATGTGTATTTGAAAGAGTATAAGTATGTGGATGAGAATGATATTACTAAGTCAGTCATGGCAATTGGGTTCCCCGTGATAACTAATCTGTTTTCTTTCATGTGCAGGAGTTAACTACAGGTCTTAACAACAAATGGTTCGTAGATAGTGGTTGCTCTCGTCACATGACTGGGGAAAGAAGTCTACCGATGGACTTCAAGAGTGGGAACAAGGGGTTAATTTGTATCATTTGCTGGGAATAAAGGAGGCAATATTACTGGAACAGGAGTAGTCACTAATGGGACGATTACTCTTGATCAAGTCTACTATGTAGATTAGCTTGATCACAATCTCATTAGTGTCTCTCAGATCTGTGATAAACAACATTCAATCCTCTTTGCTGAAAAGGAAGCGTTAGTGCTAAAGCCGGGATTTAAGATACCTGAATAATAGATTATGATGAAAACTCCAAGGGTGAATGATCTGTACATGATGGACATGTCGGTAGCAGATTCATCAATGGGTTCTATTTGTCTACTATCAAAAGCGTCAGAGTCCGAATCTTTGTTGTGGCACAGACGTATGGCACACTTGCACTTAAGGAAGATGAATTTCATCATAAAAAATGGCCTTGTGCAAGGTGTTTCATTGAAGAGTTTTTAGTTTGAAGATAAGTGTGTATCGTGCAAAAAGGGAAAACAACATAAGAAGTCACACAAATCGAAGACTCAGAACTCAATCGCTTCCACCTTCGATTGGGTTCTTAGACCAAGTTGAGAACTCATACGGGAAAAAGGTAAAACGTATCAAAAGTGATAACGGAACGGAATTTAAAAATGAAGTAATTGGTTTATATTGCCTAACTAAAGGCTTAGTGCACCTTATGAGCCACAACAAAATGGGGTGGCAGAACGTAAAAATAGGACCTTGATTGAAGCAGCAAGGACTATGCTCTCGGATTCAAAGCTTCCCACTATGTTTTGGGGGGAGCCAGTGAATACCGCGTGTCATGTGTTAAACAGAGTCCTTAATATTAAATCATTGAACAAAATGTGTTTTGAAATTCTGAATAAAAGACTACCGAATTTAACTGGCTTTGAACCATTTGGGGTGCCATGTACTTTGTTAAAAATGAAACATCAACCTAAGTGTTAGGCACAAAAAGGCCTCAGTCAAGCCTGTTCTACATCTGAGGGGGAGATTTATAATCAAACCTGTTGATGCATTTGAAGGTTGAATTTAAGGCCTGTTATATGCCTTATTGAAACCTGAAAATGATTTGCAATATCAGTCTAAAGCTGTTCTATATGTTGCATGTGTTGCAACTAAGACAGTTTGTCTAAGCTGCTCTGTCTGCTGAACAGGCTAGACATAAACTGTCTACGCTGCTCTACACTGTTGAGCAGCTTGGGCAATTTTAAAGTGTTCTGTTCTTTGTGAACAGAATCTGTTCTTTGTGAACAGGCTAAACACTTTATGGAATATGTTTCCAAGTCATCATGTATTGTTTTTGACTACAAGATCAGTTTACAAAGTCGAAGACAAAGTGGAAAACAGAACTGCTCAGTCTGCCCACGCTGTTCTGTAACATGAAGACAAAAGGTTATTTGAAAAAGGGTGACAGACCTTTTTCTTATATCAAAATAGGCCTTTACAAGGAAGAAAGACGCAAAGTTGACATTCCTAAATTAGTTAAAGGCAATGCAACAGTAGATAAAGTAAAAAGACAAAAGTTCTGCACATATGAAGACAAGTCTGCTTTTCAGAAAAGTGCAGAAAAGGTTATGTTGTCTTTTCAACAAGACTTCTCCTTTTTCATTCCGTCCAATGAAGATGTTTCTCTTAGATCCTCTAAGTGAGTATAAAAGGAAGCTTCTAAGGTCAGAAAGAAGTGTGAAGAAAGCTAAGTGCTGAAACCAAGAGTGAACGTGCAAGTGTGATTTTCATGCATGCAAGTCTTCTGTGTAAACCAGCATCTGTGTGTCTAAGCTGTTTTACATAAGCTGTTTCCTTAAGTCTTGTAAACACAGTGAGTGCTTCTTAGTGAGTGTATTCATTGTATTCTAGTTTGAGTTTGTCTTAGACTAGTGAACATACTGTTGTATCTGTCATCTCAGCTTGAACTATTCCGCATTCAAGCTTGTTTGTAATTAACAAATTGTTGATAATACATACAAACATTGAGAAAAGAGTGTGTAGTTTTTAAATTGCTGTATTCACCCCCCTCTACAGCTTATAACTATATACTTTGGGAACCTCTCGGGACCTACAACTGGTATCAGAGCAGTTTAGAGTGTGTGTCATTCTAGATCTCTCATTCTCCAAAGTTTCCATGGACAACAGTGCTGCAAATTCTTCTTACTATGACAATGGTTCTATGGGCAAACCTCCAAAATTTAATCATCAAAACTTCTCTGGTTGGAAGTGCAGAATGATGCTCTATTTAGAGAATCTGGATGTACAACTGCCAGAGATAGTGATGGAGGGTCCCTATGTGCCAACCTCTGTTACTACCATAACTCCAGCGGTTGAAGAAGCTGCTCCTGAAATCAGGACCTTTGAGAAAGCTAAAGCTCAATGGTCTGATGAAGACAAGAGATTGGTGGCTCTGGATGCAAAGGCCAGAAACAACCTGGTCATTTCTCTCCCTGATGATGTGTTCAAGCAGGTTGAGAAAATGAAGACAGCAAAGGAGATGTGGGATACTTTGTGTACCGTCTATGATGGACCCACAATCACACTGGACAACAGGATCAACAATCTTGTTAGACAGTATGAACTCTTCTTTGCTAAACCAAAGGAGACTCTCACTGAAACCTACACCAGGTTTACTACTCTAGTGAATGATCTCAAAGCTGTTGGGATCACCAAGGACAGTCTTACCCTGGTGAATAAATTTCTGGACATTTTACCTGAAGAGTGGAACTACTTTTCAACAATCCTAAGGAACTCAGGTACTATCAGAAGTATGGATCTGGTCAATCTGTATGGATCCTTACTAAATGATGAACAGTCAAAGCAACAAAAGAGAAATGCCTTGGAAATGTCCAAAAGAGGTGCAGCCTTTGTGGCTAATGTGAGACAGCCTGTAAATCAGGTGAGTGATGTGTTCATTCAACCTGATCAACAGGATGATGAAAAGGAGGAGGTGTCAGACGAAGAAGATGCTGCAGATCTTGCTGAACAAGATGATGAGCAAATGATAGCCATGCTTGTCAAAAGGTTCAACAAGAAAAGGTTTGGAAGAAACATGCTACAAGGAAGCTCAGGTGCTGGGAAAAAGAAGGCATTTGACAAATCCAAAGCTGAGTGCTTCAAATGTGGCAAAACTGGTCACATAGCTGCTGACTGTGTGTCAAAAGCTGTTGGTCAGTCATCCAAACCCAACAAGACTAACAAGGATGATGGCTATAGGGTTAAGTACCTTATGGCCATGGCTAAGCTGAGGAAATTGGAAAACTCAGTGTCTTCCAATCGCCAAAAGGGACTTATGGCAGAGACATGTGACTGGGAGGAATCTGATTCATCATCTGATGAAGAAGATAATCAATGTCTGATGGCCAACACTGATGTCCCATCAACAAGCAGCTTCAAACAAGATATGGCTGAAGCTGAAGCCTTCAGCAGCTTAGAGAACTGGAATCCTACTATGATGTATAAGGTACAAAATTTTATGGCTTACAGTTCTGAAGAAAAAGTTAAAATGTTTGAATATATGCTTGTTGATCTCAAAGCTGCTGTTGAGAAGCATGATGCTTTACTATCTGAAATCTCTAAGCTTAAAGCTGATCTTAAAACTAAATCCAGTAAACTGGACAGTTTCCATAAGTTGGAAACTGAGCTTGATGAATTAAAACACATCAACTCTATTTTACTGGAAGAAAAGAGAGAAACAGATATAAAGCATGCTAAGCTTCAAAAGATAGTTGACTCTTGGTGCCAATCTGCACAAAAAGTCAGCCATTGTATAAGTCAACAGATTCCTGCACAAATCCAAGCCTATCTTGGAGGGGATCTTGACACAGCAGCTTCCATCGTTGAGATCAATAATCTGAAAGAAGATTTATCCACTCTTGGTGAACTTCCAAACACATTCATTCAAAATGTGAATGGTAAACTGATCTCAACAAATAGGTTTGTCAGGCCTCAAAACACTGACAGCTTGTGTGAATTTAGTTCAAAAGCTGATGTTGGAATTTGTTCTCCATCAAGTCAGCCTGCTAAGTGCTCTACTGGTTCACAAAAGCAAAAGAAAGGAAAACATGTTCAAACTGAAGTTGTGGATGCTAAACCTGTTAACAAAACAGGTTCTGAGTCCAAAGCTGATGGTAAAAAGCATGTTAATCCTTTTGATGCTAAACACTTTGAAAATAAGTTTTCAAAAGGTAAGCAGTCTGTTTTAAACAAGGGTAAGTCTCATGTTGAAAACAAAACTGCTGTGATTTCAAATAAGTTTTCAAATCATAGTAGTAAACTGGTTGTAAACAAGAACAAACTTTTTAAAACCAGACACAGTGAGTATGCTGATAGGCAGCATAAATCACAATCCAGTAGGGGCAAAGATAAAGCCATTGCTCAAACTGGAATAATTGGGAATAAGTTTCCCAAACCTGTGGAAGCTCAAAAGCCAATCAAGCTCCCTGTCTTTGATATCTGTCCTCCTAAAAAGAAGACAGAAGAGGCAGCCAAAGCTATGGCTATTGAACTATCCACTCAAACTGTTGATTCAACAAGAAGTAATAAAACTGCTAAACCTGCTGAAAGAATCAACAAAAATAACTCAGAATGTGTTTCTGAAAGATCTTCTTCCAAAAATTCTAAAAAGAGAAAATGTTACAAATGTGGGAAGAAGACACATCTGGCCAAGGACTGTCCTGAATCTGAGGACATGAGGCCTGTTGACTCTGCTGTTTCCCTCACAGCTGTCACAAGCAGTGGTGGAAATGTCACAGTCACTGAGGATGGTATTCAAGCTGATACCATTCAAATAGGGAATATTAGTGTGGATATTTCAAGTCCATCAACAAATGTTGATGAAGTAGGAGAACTCATCTCTGTGATGAGTTCCCCTAAAAATGACTAATAATTCTCTTATCACTCCGCAGGAAAAACAACCTACCCAGGTTTGGTACTTGGACAGTGGCTGCTCAGGGCACATGACAGGTTGTAAAGAATTGCTGAGTGAACTCAGGCCTGAAAAAGGGCCAAAAGTCACCTTTGGTGACAATGTACAGGGATCCACTGAGGGATATGGAACTCTTAAAGCTGGTGCTGCAGTGTTCAAAAGAGTAGCCTATGTGGTTGGGCTAAAACATAACCTTGTTAGCATAAGCCAACTATGTGATGCTGGCTACAAGGTTAACTTTGATGAGCACCTGGGTTACATATTGGATTCCCAAGGCAAAGTTGTGCTATGTGCTCAACGAAAGAAAGGTGTATATGTTGTGGATATGCATTCTGCTGACCCCACAACTGAACCTGTTTTCTCACAAGAACAAATGCTGATCTAAACTGGCTATGGCACAGAGACTGTCACATCTGAACTTCAAGAACATCAACAAACTCTGTAAGAAAGAGTTGGTGACAGGTTGCCTTCTATGACTTTTGCTAAGGATAGATTATGCACAGCTTGTGAGAAAGGCAAGCAGAGAAAAACATCTTTTAAAATCCAAACATATTCTCTATTGATACTCCACTCTTTCTTAATCCATATGGACTTGTTTGGACCTGTTAATGTCCCAAGTCTAGGAGGAAGAAGATACACTCTTGTAATGGTTGATGAGTTCTCCAGGTACACATGGGTGATCTTTCTAAAAAGCAAAGGAGAGGCTGCTAGAGAGATTATTGGATTTGTCAAAAAGATGGAAATGCTGAACTCTGCCCAAGTAAAGCAGCTTAGAAGTGATCATGGTACTGAGTTCAGAAACAGTACTCTTGAAGACTTCTGTGAAGAGAAAGGAATCACTCAAAACTTTCACGCAGTAAGAACTCCTCAACAAAATGGAGTTGCTGAAAGGAGAAACCGAACTCTCATTGAAGCTGCCAGAACCATGCTGTGTGCATCAGGTTTACCTTCATCATTTTGGGCTAATGAAGCTTGTTAACACTGCCTGCTTCACCCAAAACAGATCCTTAGTGGTGAAAAGATTCAACAAGACTCCCTATGAGCTGCTCAAAGGGAAGAAGCCAAATGTCAGTTATTTCCATGTGTTTGGATGTCCCTGTTTCATTCTGAATCAAAGGGACCAGCTGTCAAAGTTTGAACCTAAAGCTGATGAAGGTGTGTTTGTTGGCTACTCTGCTATCTCCAAAGCCTACAGAGTATACAACAACAAAAGAAAGGTGATAGATGAATCTATCAATGTCACCTTTGAAGAGTCCAAGAATTCCTCCACCAAAGCTGTCCCTGAATCAGTTTCAGGAGAACTTGCATAACTGCCATTAGTAGAACACATATTATGTCATCCACATAAATTTGAAAAGCATAATATCAGACTTCACCTTCTTATGAACAGTGTGGATTCCACTTTACCTTGGAATACCCATGCTATAAGGAACTCAGTAGAGTGTCATACCAGGCTCTAGGGGTTGTTTTGAGACCATAGAGAGCTTGTCAACTATAGACAAAACCTGGCTGTGTCTCTTTTCAAAACCTGAGGTCTGCTTGACAAACTCTTCTTGCCAGCTTTCCATTCAAAAATGCACTCTTCACATCCATTTGAAATACCTTAATGCTCTATGAGCCAGCGTAGGCTAGATACAAACGAATTGCTTCTCGCCTGGCACAGGAGAATGTTTCCTCTATAATCCCTTCCTCTCAGTCTTGTAGCCCTGAGCAACCAGTCTTGCCTTATTTCTTAAGTGAATGGACCTTGCTCATCCCATCTTGTTCCTGAAAACCCCATGTTTGTGCCAATTTAGTTTTTACCTTATGGAGCAGGGACCAGCTTCCATACTTTGTTCCTTCAAATGATGAGTGCTCTGCATGGCAGTGCATCCAATTGGCATCTTTTAAGCTTCATCAACCTTCTTTGGCTCTCACAGTGAACAAAACTAGAGAACATACAAAGTTCCCTACTGTCAACCGTGTTTGTATCCCTTTGTTGATGTCCACCCATTATTGTAATTGGGGTGACACTGATGATCAATTGGACATTTTCTAATTGATGATTTACTGAGTTGTAAACATCTCTCAGCAGGTCTGTTGAACAGCGTCTCAAGATTTTCAGCACACTGTTGTCTTGAGCGTGTTCACTTGTTGAACATGTCTGACCACTGTTGAACATATCAGCAGAGGAAACTGGGAAAATCGCATTGATAGGTTCTGGACCATGCCAAGTTGAATTAGTACAGTACATTTATTCTACACAGGGTGTATTGACATAACTTCATCCAGTCCATCCATGATTATACAGGTTCACACAGGTTGTAGTGGAAGCTTTTGAGTTCCCCTTCATTGATTGAGCAGATAGCTCATCAAATGTTAAG
>JAANYP010002435.1:121810-240949 GCA_020465985.1 Centrapalus pauciflorus | reverse complement strand
GTTGCAGTGTTGACAAACCAAGACAGTTTTGTCCAGCTGCTCTGTCATCTGAACAGGCTGGACATAACACTGGTCTACGCTGCTCTAACACTGGTGGAGCAGCTTGGGCATATGTTTAAAGTGGTTCTGTTTCTGTTGTGAACAGAACCTGTTCTGTTGTGAACAGGCTAAACATTTATGAATATGTTTCCGTCCAATCATGTATTGTTTTTGACTAGCAAGATCACGTTGTACAACAGTAGAAGACAAAGTGAAAAGAACTGCCAGCTCGGCCCCGTGCTGTTACATGAAGACAAAAGGTTATTTGAAAAAGGTGACAGGACCTTTTTCTTATATCAAAAAGGCTTTACAACAGGAGAAAGACGCAAAGTGACTCCTAAGTAGTGTAAAGGATGTGCAAACAGTAGACAAAGTGAAAAGACAAACAGTTTAGCCACCGGTGAAGGACAATCTGCTTTTCAGAAACAGTGCAGAAAAGGTTATGTTGTCTTTTCAACAAGACTATCCCTTTTTCATTCCGCAGCAGAAGATGTTGTCTTCCTAGATCTCTGAGTGAGTATAAAAGGAAGCTTCTAAGGACAGAAAAGAACGTTTGGTAGCGAAAGACTAAGTGCTGAAACCAAGAGTAAACGTTCACAGTTGTGTTGCATGCATTGCAAGCGCTTTATGTAGAATCGAGTCTCTTGGGCGAAGTCTGTTTTAACTAAGCTGTTCCCTTCCAGTCTTGATAAACAGTGAGTGCTTTCTAGTGAAGTGTATTCTCATTGTTCGACTAGTTTGAGTTTGTCTTATGACTTAGTGGATAATATGTGTATGCCTGTATCTCAGCTTGACTACACACATTCGCATATGCTTACAGTCGGCGAAATTGTACACTACAAAACTTTGCGTGTTCCCTGTTCGCATTACATACCCTACTCCTACCTCCAACCACCCCATTGAGTTGAACAACTCCCTATGGGCCTTACGTTCCCCTAGTTTTCAGCAACATCCACACGTTATTCAACCTCCCCTTATCCTACGTTCCATCCCTAAATCTGTTTCTCTATCATCCCCACCACCTTCCGTGAATTATTCTCTCGTGGACCTAACAACGCCCGGTATCACTGAGCACGTTTAGAGTGGTGTACCTCCACGCCACTCTTCATCTCTCTTCAAGTTTCCTCTACAGGAGTAGTCAGCTCCCGGATGGACACCAGTGTGCTGCCAAATTCCTTCTCTACTATACAATGGCTCTATTGGGTAAACTCCAAAATTTAACATCAAAACTTCTCTGGTTGGAAGTGCAGACAGTTGCAGATATATGCCTTCTATGATTAGATGAATCTGGATGTAAAACTGCCAGAGATAGTGCGGAGGGTCTCTATGTGCCAACCTTGCTACCACCATACACTCCGAGCGGTTGAACGGAGCTTGCTCCTTATACAGGACCTTTGAGAAGCTAAGCTCAATGGTCTGATGAAGACAAGAGACTGGTGATGGCTCTGGTATGCAAAGCCCGAAAAACAATCTGGTCATTTTCTCATGATGATGGGTTCAAACAGGTGAGAAAATGAAGAAGCAAAAGAAATGTGGGATCCTTTGTGTCTGTCCATGATTGGACCCACATTCACATATGGAAAACAGGATCAACAGATTTTTGTTAAGGACAGTATTGAACTTTCTTGCTAAACCAAAGGAGGCGAATCTACACTGAAACCTACACCATGGGCTTGTACTGCCTTTAGTGAATGATCCAAAGCTGTTGGGTAATTCACTTAGGACAGTCCTTCGATACCCTGGTGAATCAAATTTCTGGACACATTTTCTCCGAAGGAGCGGAACTACTTCTCAACAATTCCAAGGATACTAATCAGGAGGGTACGCTATCAGAAGTATGGATCGACTAGCCAATACTGTAGGATCCTTGATTGCGGTGAGGATGAGAGACAATCAAGGCAACAAAAGAGGAAAGTTGGGGCACTTTGGGAGGAAATGTCCAAAAGAGGTGCCCGCCTTTGTGCTGCTAATGTGAGACAGCCTTGTAAAATCAGGTGCGTGGATTGTGTTCACCAAGCCTGATCACGACAGCGATGGATGACAAGGATGGGGAAGCAGTGTTCAGAGAAGAAAGATAGTCTGCAGGTAGTACGTCGTTGTCGGATGGCGGACCATCGGCCAGAGCGGATGAGGAGGGCAGATTATGATTAGCATTGCTTGCAAAAGTGTTCAAAAGAAAACTGAGTTGTTTGGAAGAAAGAGAGGAAAATTACAGATTTGCACAGGAAGTTTCAGGTGTGGCCAAAAAGAAGTTGGCGCATTTGATTAAAACCAAGGCTGGTGAGAGTGATTTTTCAACTATGTGGGCCCCAAACTGGTAATAATAGCTGCTTGACTAGGTGGAGAGAGCTAAATAAAGCGCTTGGTGGGCAGTCATCAAAAAGCCATTACAAGACAAAACGCACGTATGTGATCGGTTTGGTTCATAGGCGCCTACGTACCTATGGCATAGGCGACGAGCTGAGGAAGTTGGATAAAACTCAGTGGGTTGCTAACCGCCAAAACGCGCACTTATGGCAGACGACTTGTGCATCTGGGAGGACGCGAATCTGCATTCACGGTTCATGACGAAGTAAGACAATTACAATGTCTGATGGCCCACAAACGACTGTGAGGTGGTCCATCACACAAGCAGTTTAAACAGATATGGTATGATAGCTGAAGGCTGTGCAGCAGCTTAGCGAAACTGGAACCTTAACAGATGTTCTTAATGGTACTTTACAAAAGTTTATGGTTACGTGGTCTGAAGAAAATAGTTTAAAATGTTTGAATATATGCTTGTTGATCTAAAAAGCTGGCTGTAGAGAAGAACAGGCTGCTGTCCATCTGAAATAATTGCTCTAAGCTTAAAAACGATCTGTTAAAACTAAACTCGAGTAAACTGGACGGCTCACACAGTTGAAACTGAGCTTGATGAATTAAAACACACATCACTTATTTACGGAAGGAATGAAGCAATGGACAAGAAGGAAAAGTTACGTAGAAAGAATAAAAGAGGAAGAAAACGAAGATATATATTAAAGCCTGGCTAAGCTTCATGCAGAAAGGATAGTTGACTCTTGGGCCAACTACACAAAAAAATGTCACGCCATTGTATTAAGTTCAAACCCCTTCCTGCACAAATTCCGCAGAGCCTTATCTGGACTCGGGGGCTTTGACACAACAGCCGTTCCCATTGTTGAGATCAATAATCTGAATAGAAAAGTTCTAATCCATCTCTGGTGATGAACTTGCCAACACATTCATTCAACAAGTGCATGGTAAAAAATAATCTCAACAACATAGGTTGTGTCAGGCCTCCAAACATCTGACAGCTGTGTGATTTAGTTCTAAAGGATATGGCACTTCGTCCCATCAAGTTCAGCATGCTAAGTGCTATGCTGGTCACACAAGAAAAGATAAAGGCAAAAACATGTTCAAACCGAATGTTTGTGGATAACTATAACCTGTTAGACACGCTCATAGAGCAAAACAAGAGGTTGGCTTGAAGTCCACAAAGCTGATGCGTAAAAAGCGGTGATGTAATCAAGTTTTTTGATGCTTAAACATCTTTGAAACAAACCAAAGTTCAAAAAGTAAGCAAAATGTTTTCAACAATGGGTCAGTATCATGTTGAAAACAAAACCGCCCTGTGATTTCAGAGAGAAAGTTTTCCACTCAAGTGGATAAACTGGTTTTTTAAATAAGAATAAGTTTTCAAAACTAGACACAGTGCATAGGATGAGGCAGATATACAGCAATTAAATAACCAATCAGTAGGGGCATAAAGGGAACAAGCATTGCTCAAATGAGATAATTGGAATAAGTTCACCCAAAAACCCTTAATAGAAGTCTTAAAAAAGCCAATTCAAGCCTCCATGTGATTGACATGTCCTCGAACAAAGATGGTGGTAAACAAAGAAGATTGCCAGGCAGCCAAAGTATGGGTTATTGGAAATCCACCCTGCCAGATGTTGATTACAACAAAACGAATAAATAACCTGCTAAAACTGCTGAAAGACATCAACAAAAATCATCCACGATATGTGTCTTCCTGACACAGATCTTCTTCCAAAAATCTCAAAAAGCGAAAAGGTAGTACGTAAATATGGGGAAATAGAAGACACATTGGGGCCAGGGATGGCATGACACCCTGAGGAAGGAGGCTCTGCCTTGACTCTGTGTTCTCACCCAAGCAAAGTTTACACGCCGTGTTGGGAAAGTCACAGTCACGAATGAATTAGTGCCGATCTCAGCTGCTACCATTCACATCGGGAACTATTTATGTGGATGCTTATTTCAAGTCCATCAACAAAAGTTGATGAGAGGAGGAGACCTCAATACTTGTGATGAGTCCCCTAACAAAAATGACTAATAATTCTTTTCATCACATCCAGCGAGGAAAACACACACCATCCCAAGGTTTGGACTTGGGACAGTGGGCTGTAAGCTCAATGACAGGTGTCAACATATAGAACAGCTTTAGACTGATATTGCAAATCATTTTCAGGTTTCAATAAGGCATATAACAGGCCTTAAATTCAACCTTCAAAAGCATCAACAGGTTTGATTATAAATCTCCCCCTCAGATGTAGAACAGGTTTGACTGAGGCCTTTTTGTGCCTAACACACTCCCACTAAGATCATGTCTGAAACTAATTTTTCGATAGATCATATTACCGTTACATTTGATAAAGGAACAGTAGCATTAAGTTGATGTAAGTCATGTTATGTTTATTGAGATAAATGATATCAACATGATATCTTAATGTCGTTCTATTTTGCATGTTTTAGAATTCCAAGAATAAATTTGAATTTATTCTAAAACTATTCCATAGCTGCTTGTTGTCGTGGGAACCACAACAAGAATTAAAAGGCTAGTGTGGTTTTTGGTTTATATTCATGGGTGATGAATTTAGCAAAGGTTGGACCAAATTCACAGGTATTTGTTGCGAACAAATATTGGATTGACCCACCGATTGAGACCACTTTGTGGATCATAGTCATGAGTCGTCTCAAAAAGGTAAGTGTAACCTATCGTATAGTAGAATAGTTTAGGTAAGAACCGAGTATCGATCTCAGGGAAACGATGCAGAATGATGATAATAAGTCTTTGGTTACTAATTAATCATGTACAATAAGTAGTTGATTCTAAATAACTATTATAATGAAGCAAATGAACTAACTTGGATTATGAAGTAGAACAAACAAAAGCAATGGACAGTTTAGTGTCAAAACAATGCATTTACTTAGAATCAATCCCCCTAGTCTCGATGATAGCATTTAAAGCCCGCTATTAAATTTAACTCAATTGATTCTTAAGCCGATTAAACTTCCTGGTCAGGTTATTTAACTTTATGAATATCGGAAAGACACGTGAAGTTCTTCACTATATCCACCTCAAAACATGCAATTAAAACACAATCACTTTGATTATTGAAGTTATATGATTAAGACTAATCCAAGTTACACAAGATGGTTCATCTCAATGTAACTTCACTTGTAAAGTCATAAACTTGAAAAACCATAACAACTTCTTTTTACCGGTTCCGGTTTCAAGAAACGATTAACTGGTATAACAATTAGTCGAAATAAATATTCAAAACAAAAGGCTTTCGCCACAAATTGAATTGACTATCTATTGAATATTAATGAAATCCCAAGTTTTACCAAACAAATGTAACCAAATAAACCAGTGAAATCAAAAGAATGATTCAATCCAATAACATTATCATCTAAACTAGGGTTCAATCATCTAAGTAAATGCAAAAGAAAATCACCCCATGGTTAGGGTTACCATCATCTCAATCAAAACACTAACAAAAGAATCCATGAAAGATACCAAACCAATGTTAGAATGATGAATAGAGAAGTTGAAATCGTGATACTCTTCAATTGTTCTTCACAAAAATCGTCTCTTGATGCTTGGAATCTTGTTTTCTCCCTTTGCGTTGCTCTCCTCCCCCTTCTTTTTCTTCCCAGCCGTCGCCTCCCTTTTCAATTTCTAGGGTTTCTTTTCCTTTACAAACTTCCCCCACTTCCCTTTTCTTGCGTGCGCTCAAGGTCTGATTTCCATGGCCATGTTTTCCTTTATGCTTTCATCTTCAAATCCATGGCCATGGATTGTCTTTCATGTATTAGCGGACATTCTCTTCAAATCCATGGCTTGTCTAAATTCCATGGCCATGGAATATTCTTCTTTGTATCCAATAGTTTGATAGTTTATCAATAAATCTTGACATTGCATCATTCGTTTTCCTTGATTCACAAATGTCCGCTACAAACCTTCGGAAACAAAATTATTTCATTTCAGTATCGAATTCGAATGTTTAGCTATCAAAACACACTTAAATGAGGAAGAAATGCTAAGAAAAATATGTATAAAATCAACAACATCAGTGCTGCTGTATGCTTGGCCTAACCTAACGTCATCTGTAACTGGGTGATCATAACGGTTCGAGGCTGGATGCAGTGGGAGTCGTGCTGGAGGCCTAGATAGTCAATATGGGATTCGCACCTTCTTTTAACTAAGAATGGGTATTTCTGGGCCCCTCGGCGATTGATACTGACAGAAATGCATGGCCATGCTCGGACAGAACTGATGTGTTCTACTCTCTCTGTTACGGTTCAGTATGAGGTCAGGGAGTCGAGAAACATAGTCATGTTTGCTACGGTTGATCTAATCCATGTCTGGCTATCACATTTAAATATCGCGATTATGGGATATAACCTAAGTTTCTTTTTGGAAGGTTGTTTCAACAAGAATGCCCGAATGGGAGTTAGAGTTTTTATGACATTGGTTGCCTAAAGTGTCTAGTCATGACCTTCTTTAGGTGCATGCTGCAGGATAGTATGTCGTCTTACACAAGTGGGAGTATGTTAGTGATGGTGTCTAAAGATGACATTACTACTGCATCATGGCTGATTTCATAATACACTTGAGGGTCACACCGATGAGCACAACTGAGCAAATCCAATTAAACTATTGAATAAATAATATTTGATATTGTCTATGACACGAAATGATCATTGAGAATAAATTAATGGATGATTAATTATATCTCAAAGTACGGGACTTAAATTGCAATATTAGATATTGTAGTAATTTAATTGTCATTGGATGATAATTAAATAATAATTATCTAGTCTTTTATTTATTATTGGATATTAAATAAAAGATATATTTATTTGAATTGATATTATCATCTAGTTATTAGATAAGGGCAAAATGCTTAAAATAGCAACCAACCAGCAACAATTGTTTTATTATAACATTTAACTCAAATTTTTTTCTAAAATAACAACTCACTACTACAATATTTCTTAAGTAAACATTAAACTCAAAACAATTGATCCAAAATAGCATTACGTGATGACTAGATTAGATGTTGACTTCGCATCCACGTAGACCGTCACGTCAGCACCGGTTGATGACTGGGTATCTATAAAATGACAATGTACTTGTAATAGCAACATACTTTATCATATTTTATTATTTTTTATTTTAATCTTAAATTTAATACAATAATAATAATAATATTATTATTATTATTATTTTATTATTATTATTATTATTATTATTATTATTATATTTAAAAAACCAAAACAGATTAAAATTTGTGGTACCCATTACCCAGTCAAAATCACTCCACCATCATCTTCCTTTGACACAATTCACCAACCACTCTCTCTCATGTTCATATATGCTTTTACCACCAGTGCACCACCACACCGTTATACTACCCCTAAAAAAACACAACCGCTCACCACATTGCACCAGAAGAACAAAGAAGGACCAGACTAGAAGAATGAAGATCTGGAACGAAGAGAACAAGAATGAAGATCTGGAACTGTACACATTGTCATCTTCTCCTCCTAATATCATCTGTTTTTTTCATTTCCCATTTTAGGGTTTCTTTTAATGGGGTGAAGATCTGGAACCCTACACCCCGCCGTCTTCTCCTCCTTCTAATATCATATGTACTTTTTTCCCCCATTTTACGGTTTCTTCGATTGGGTTAGATTTTCAAATCTGGATATTTATATGGTTTCAAATGGCTTCGTATTGTGGATTTCAAATGGCATTAAGGTTGTGTTCCTCAGGTCTTTAATGGGTTTTCGAGTTTGTTCTTGAGACTTTAGGTTTGGATTTTTGATTTTCTTTTTGATAGGCTGTAGTACGTTGGTTTCAGATCTAAGGTATCTGTTGGTTTCATATATAAAGCTTAGGGTTTAGCACAGAGGTGGCTAATGGCTTGCACGGTGGTGTTTATTAGTCATAATGGTTTTGTATGTGGTGGTGGCTGGTGATGGTTTTGGGCGGTGGGTGGTGCTGTGATGGTGGTGTTTGGTGGAACTTGAAGAATGTTCATAAATCATGAAGAACATCTAAGAACAAATATGAAAATAAAATCTTTTTTAGAATGTGTCTTGTAAGTATTTGTAATCATCCCTAATAAATGTATTAATTTTAAGATTAAAATAAAAAATATATATATTAAAGTATAATGATATTATAAGTACGTTGTTATTGTATGAAGATCCAGTCATCAATCGGTGCTGATGTGGCGATCTATGTGGACGTGAAATCAGCATCTAGTCATCACATAATGTTATTTTAGATTAATTATTTTGTGTATGATGTTTAGCTAGGAAAAAGTTTGATGGTGTGATGCTATTTTAGAAAAAAAAAATTAAGTTCAATGTTATAATAAAACAATTGTTGATGGTTGGTTGCTATTTTAAGCATTTTGCCTTATTAGATAATTAGATGGATAATTATAAACAAGTAAATAAAGATATTTATAAATAATTATCTAGTCATTTATATATTATTAGATAATGTATAATAGATAAATATTATTTAATAGATATATCATTATAGAGATAATTATATATGGTTTAAATAATAAATATAATTATATATATATATATATATATATATATATATATATATTATTAGACTTTGATTAAAACTAAAACTCTCTCGAGAATAATACATATATACACACACGGCCGAAATATATGTACATAGAGATAGAGATATGCGAGATATATATATATATATATATATATATATATATATATATATATATATATATATATATATATATATATATATATATATATATATATATATATATATATATGGTTCGAGAGGGTACCACTTTTATCCAGCGCACCAGAAGGTACCACCTTTAAAAAAAAAATTTAAATTTTTTTCATAAATATGTTTTAATTAACATTAAGAAGATCATATGTAAATTTCTCATACATTCACATCTCCTAGCTCCTAAAAAATGATGTGAACACACACTTATAAAATTTTGAATATTTAGTACCGTGAGAACGTGAGAACCACTCTAAAATTTGTGCATTTAATGTGTAAAATTATGAATTTGACGCTAAAATTTATACATTTGATAAATTTATGCATTTGATATAAACATTTTCGCATCTCATGATAAAGTTGTCCACTTTATGTACGAATTTGTGTATTTAACAAAATTTGTGCATTTAATGTTCAAATTTGTGCAATTAGTTTAAATTTGATAAATTTAAATTATAAATATAATTTTAATGTTAGATTATGATATTTATTAACATTGAAAACCAATAATGGTTTTAAGTTATAAATTTAATTTTTAAATTTGTGCATTTGATGTATAAATTTGTGCATTTTGGAGGATTCTCACGTTCTCACAGAATTGAAGGGTTCTTATATGAACCCAACCCTACATATATATATATATATATATATATATATATATATATATATATATATATATATATATATATATATATATATATATATATATATATATATATATATATACATATATATATATATATATATATAGAGAGAGAGAGAGAGAGAGAGAGAGTCAGGTTCAAAAAGTACCTCTCGAAATCAAGTGCATCTGAAGTTACCAACCTTAAAAAACTTTTTTAATTTTTTTTTCTCATAATCATGTTCAATTTAATGTTATACGCATGATATATGAATTTCACATACATTCACACTTTCTGTGTCCTTAAAATTATGTGAATGCTCAATGCATATTTATGTGAATGGTCATCAATATGAATGGTCATTTCACGCCATGTGAATGGTGTGAATGACCATTCACAATATTTATGATGTTGCTACTTTTGAAAAAAATCTTATACTGTTGTCTAATACATGTTTATTAAAAAAAATACATGTGAATGATAATTCACATTAGGGTACGCTGGAATCTCATAGGTACGCTGATGAACCTGATTCTATATATATATATATATATATGTGTGTGTGTGTGTGTACACAAACCCGCATGTGTTGTGTGGGTGTATGAGTGTATGACACTTTCAATATACATACACGACACACACAAAATCGTTTGTGGTGTGTGGTGCATTAATTGCCTCGGCCGCAAGAAACAAAACCACAAATCGGGGTGGGTTTTGTTTTTCCCATTCCTCCTGTATTCGATTGCATATTTGGCGCCGCTCAACCGTGTCATCACCGGTGGATACCGAAAGCATCTCATTTGTGTATTCTTTTCATCGAATACAAACGTATGATTTTTTATACTTTCACGTTTACTTATCTTATGTTTTACCTGATCATCCGTGTACGGAATTCGTAATTTTTAAAAGCTTCCGTTGTGCGTTAATTCGATTAGTGTTTATGCTTTTATGAAAAACGATATGAATTCCCAACAGTATTTGTATTATTTTATATTTAAATTTATCTTTTTCAGATAAAACGTGGATGCGACATGTATCATCATGTGTTCTCTTTTATCATATAGACTAGTTCATAAACTCACGCATTACGTGAATAACTTTTAATAAATAATTCGTTAGATAAAATGAATGCAATCTTAAATTAAACCATTTAAGTGTTAATTCTTATATATATATATTTATATTTATATATATATATATATATATATATATATATATATATATATATATATATATATATATATATATATATATATATATATATATATATAGAGAGAGAGAGAGAGATGGGATCATTGCAGAACCTAAATTTAATGTAGAACTGTAGAACCAATATCGTCCATATATTAGAATAATCTAATGGTCTTGATTAAAAGAGTTAAGTTTGGAATTAGTGAAAAAAAGATTGGTAATAGTGATATTTTAATTCCTGGAAGGTAAAAAAGGAAAAGATTGGAAATAGCAAAAAGATTGACATTAGCAAAATAAATATCTTTTTTTTTAATTAAAATAACATTAATATTATTAATTTTTAAATCAAAAAAATTATACCATAAAAATGAGAATTTTATACTCTTTAAAACGAGACCAGTGATGATATATTTTTTTCGAAAAAATTTTACGTGTTTATTTTTCGTAAAAAAAAATTACTCAGACCACGATGCAATATATCATGGTGAGATAATGAGATCATTCGATATCGAATGAACACTTTGATATCGTATATTTAACGTCAATGCAACACTGCATATACGCTCATTATTAACAGAGCTAAAATAATAGTCACAATTAGTAGTCAAAGTTGGTGGATTTAACGAGAACGGTTATGATATATATTTTTTATTTTTCGTAAAAAAAAATTTTACCCAGACCACGATGCAATATATCATGGTGAGATCATGAGATCATTCGATATCGAATGAACACTTTGATATCGTATATTTAACGTCAATGCAACATTGCATATACGTTCATTACTAACAGAGCCAAAATAATAGTCACAATTAGTAGTCAAAGTTGGTGGATTTAACGAGAACGGTTATGATATATATTTTTTTATTTTTCGTAAAAAAATTTTACCCAGACCACGATGCAATATATCATGGTGAGATCATGAGATCATTCGATATCGAATGAACACTTTGATACCGTATATTTAACGTCGATGCAACACTGCATATACGTTCATTATTAACAGAGATAAATAATAGTCAAAATTAGTAGTCAAAGTTGGTGGATTTAACGAGAACGGTCATGAATATATTTTTTTGAAAAAAAATTTACGTGTTTATTTTTCGTAAATTTTTTTTACCCATACGACCATTCGATGTCGAATGAACACTTTGATATCGTATATTTAACGTCGATGCAACACTGCATGTCCATTATATATTAAAAGAGTAAAAAAAAAAGTCAAAGTGGACAGTCAAACTTGGTAGGCTGCTATTAATTCAATGTTAATTGTATAATTACCATCTTATCTCTAGTGTTATATTATAATCTAATAGTTTAGATTGGTTCTATGGTTCTGCACTAAATTAAGGTTCTGCAATGATCCCAACCCTATATATATATATATATATATATATATATATATATATATATATATATATATATATATATATATATATATAGTTAATTGTCATATATATTAATTATCTTGTATTCAGCAGTACTTTTTTTAACATTCTTTTAAATTTTTTAATTATAAATTTATATATATTTAATCGTTGTAATTTGAAATTTTAGTTTTATGTAAAACATAATGTTTATATATATATAAAACATATTAGAATATATTAAAAGGTATCATTTATATGAAAAATATTTTTTTGTCATCTTTTCATATTTTGGATGTATTTTTATTTATAGTAAAAAATAGTCTAAAATCATGTTGTAATACATTAGAGGATTTTTTTTCTGAGTTTTTAAATTGACAATGAGCGACATTTTAAAGTGATTACATAAAATAAATATAAATTAATGTTGATATAAATTTTTAATAAAAAAAATAGATTCTAAATTTTAAAACCTGAAAGGTCACCACGTCTAAGGATCGGATCAAGTCGCGACGTCATCCAACGAGTGCGGAATCCTCGTTAGACGCTTAACAGATCGATCACGCGCGGAACATGGAGCTAAACACGATGCTAGCCCATAAAATGACGACCCCACACGGTGTATTGCTCCTAAAAGTCTCTGAAATCGCTTCTAGTTCGTATGTGCACTTTCACAAACTCCCAAAATGAATTTCACCAAAAGTTTTTCACATCAACTCTCAAAATCCTCTGCAGTCAGATTCTCTGAGCTTCAAATGCTCTGTTTGCTCTTAAGTTCGACAGAACTTCTGAGCCTTCAAAGATACTGAATTCACAATGATAAGTTCATTATATAACCCTTAAGTTCTTGCATGACCCTCCTTCACGAACTTAGCCTCCTTAAGTTCGTGACCTCCTTAAGAACTTATTCTCATAAGAACTTAGGCTCCTTAAGTTCTTGGCCTCCTTAAGAACTTATTTTCATAAGAACTTAGGGGGTGTTTGATAGCACTTATCAGGCTCTTATCAGAGGTAACCTCTTATTCGGTAAGAGGAAATACTGATAAGTGCGTTTGATATGCAGAAGACATAAGAGTCAAAATTCTCTTATCATGTCTTATCAGGATAAGACTTTGATATGCTTCTTATCACCACTTATCACACCAAAAAAAATACACGTCTCTCCCACCCCACCCCACCCCACCCCACCCCACCCTTACCTTTACCCCATACCTTACCTCACCCACCCTACCCCTACCCTACCCTATCCTAAAACCCCCTACCCCTACCCTACCTACCCCACCCCACCCTCAACATACCCTACCCTCAACCACCTAATCTCACCCTACCCTAACTACCCTTAACTTACTTATACCACCCCATCCCCATCTCCACCCTTAACCCTACCCACCCCACTCCCATACTTACCCTATCCCACACTACCCCACCCCTATACTAACCCATCAAACCTACCCACCCCACCTCACCCCTCCTTATCCCACCCCACCCTACCCCTATCTCTACCCACCCCTACCCTCAAACCTACCCACCTCACCCTTACCCTACCCCTCAAATCTACCCATCCCCACCCACCTTACCCCTCAACCTACCCACCCTACCCCTACACCATTACCCTACCCTATTTACCCCACCCCACCCTCAACCTACCCCACCCCTACCCTACCTCTTACCATATTTATTATAACGAAAAATATTACAACATTTTTTGATAAAATTTATTATTTTTCACTAACATATCTATATAACTTATAAACTTAAGTTATTTGGAAGTTAATAAACGTAACCTTATAAACTTGATTATAACTTATAAACTTTTTATTGTTATTTGATTCTTGAAAGCATGTTGGTTATATGTTTATTGAATGCATTTATGTTACTTGATTATAACTTATAAACTTGAATTGGTTTCTAACTTAGATCTTGTTAATGTTATGTGAATGATATTAAATGTTTACATAGATCACTTGATTCAATGATATTATTCTTACTTGATATTTGACTTTAATCAATGATATTTGTTTGGTTATGGGAATTAATATGTAAAATTAATAAAAATAACACAATCAGATAATTTATAAAACAAACAGACTTATTGAATTCTCTTATCAGATCTTAGTATCTTATCAGGACCACCTCTCATCAATCAGAAGTGGAATCAGACATCAGACAATTAACCTCTTATGCAATCAAACATCACCTTAGCCTCCTTAAGTTCGTGACCTCCTTAAGAACTTATTTTCATAAGTTCTTGAGCCTATGCCTAAAGAACTTATTCTCATAAGTTCATAGCCTCATGAACTTATCACCATAAATTCTTATCATGCAATCATGAACTTATCAAGCCATTGCAATAACAAGACCCTATCTATTGCAATACACTATTAATAACAAAACTAGACTGTTGTCGTCACACCGGATATACCAACAGACTCCCCCTTGAAGATAGCTTCTAGTTGTTGTTCATCGATCACAACAGACCATCAATAACGAGACTAGACTACTGTCATCACACCAGGTGTACCAACAAACTCCCCCTTGATGATAACTTCTAGCTGTTATTCACTTCAATTTGAACCACTGCTCTTCTACATACTCTTGGATTAATATTTCAAATCTTCCAGATCGACCCTCTCTTCTAATAGTTTTTGCAAACACCTCAGCATAAGAATCGTCTCCTAGATTTATAAGGTCCTTCCAAGCTAAATCAATCATTTCACACTTCAGAATCTGATTCATCATTTAGTGCAGATCTCAGCACATCTGGATCTATCACATTCTGATCTTCATTCACAAGTTCTTCATCGTCTGACTTCCAATCAGGTACATCTTCAGGAGTAAACTCTCCTTCCTCAAGATCCTCCTGTTCTAAGTCACCTTCGAAGTCGAACCTCATTTCTTCTTCATCCAACCCTGACAATGCTCCGATCAGACCTTATCTTCAGTTACTTCTGTCACCTCTGAAGCCTTGTCTTTTCCCTTGTCAGCGGCTGATGATCCAGACTCCCCCTAAGGATCAGCAAGCTGAGCAGATTGTTGTTTTGAAAGATCTGTCAGCTCACTGTTGTCTTTTTGTGCACTTCAGTCAAGGTCCTTTGTTTTCTCTACAATCCTCCCCCTGAGATAGACGATCTTTCAACAATTTTTCCAGTATAGCCTTCAGATTTGCAATCTGCCGCTGCTGAGCAGCCACTGTCTGATCCAACTGGGCATTATGATGTTGAAGTTCAAGAATCGCCGTTGTCAGCTGAAGAATCGATACAGCCTGTTCGTGGTCTGCAATTATAAGCTTAAACTCCAAAGACTTAATCAATTACATGAAACAAGTCCCAATATGTTAACCGGACATCAAAATCGCCTATTCAACAAAAAAAACTGTAATGAATATCTCCTTACTTGCATTCTTTGATGGTTTAGAAGGTAAACCAAAATCACTAGAATTAAGCTCGAGATAGACAGTAGTTATCTTCGTTAAACAGTCACAAAATCGTAAGTCATGAAAAACTTTGATCAATTTTCAACTTTTACAACTTATCATGGAACTCTTCACTTTGAGCAACTGATTATCACGCAAATTTTGTTTTTCCAACTAGAATGCATCCTAGTAATCGACCTTGATCCTATTTATTTAAAAAAAATTAAAATAAAATAAAATTGCAATACTTTAAAGATAAAAACACACTAACTAAATCTTTTGCGAGAGTGTCATAGACGGTTCAATCAGATAGCTTTGTCAACGCACTTCCGGTGTTGCACTTTCACACTTTTGGAATTTTTTATTCCTTTGATTGTTTGTCGTAACATACACACCAAGTCGATTGTCGGTATGTTTGTCCACTTAAGCACTCAACGCTTAGGATTTTTCTTTGGCCTTTTTATTTATCAAGAAACTACCTTACGTGTCCCACACTTAGACATACTTCTATGATCAAGACTGACATACAATGATTATGACTTTTCGGTATTTGCAAACTATCTTTAAAAGTCGAACGTCGGACACAGTTCTGTATTTACATACAACAGAGTGTCTTAGTTTGTCTTAGGGTAGAGCATCCTTCTTTTATTTTAGCAAGACAGCGGTGACAGGTCTGTACTCACGTACAACAAGGCGACATATCTTGCTAGTTTAAGTCAAAACAGCGGTGACAGGTTTGTACTTACGTACAACAAAGCGACATGTTTTGACTTTCTTTACGTTTCAAAACTTGCTCTTTGATTAAGATGTATTTTGATGAAGCCATACATACCCCAGATTAATTTGCATACCACACTCATATAGCGTCTGTGAGCCTCTAACATAGAAATTAAGACATTTTGGTCATACATCTAAGTTAGTTACACATATGACATTTTCTTTATTGTTTTATTAGCTTTTAGGAAAACCTTCATGTTTTATGTCTACCAACATATCATAACATGAATACATCACTTAGAATTTTTAGTGCATTACGTGTGAAAGTTTAACACTTAGAGTTTGTTAGACTGTGCTAAATTTCGTCACTTTGAAACTTAGACTCTAAGACTTCTCTCAGTTTTCAATATTCTCTTTTTTTGAATTTTTTATGGTTTTCTCTCTTTTTTCTTTTGTTCTTTTTTTAAGTACAGTAACTAATAAGATAAACTAATAACAAAAAAATATTTAAAAAGAAAGTATATCTACTGAGGTCAGGTTACTCTGGATTGCGCATTCCATTAAGTTGGACTAACAACTCAAAGCATGATCTATCAAATACTTATGTGAACAGATATGTAAGGTTGTTTCTTACCAACTTAGTTATTCCAACTGACACACTTTACCTTTTTCCCATAAGACTTCTCAACTTGGTCTAAGGACCCAATCAGCATGCCTGCCGTTTCGTCCTTTGTACCCTGTCCTGTGTCGAGAGCCACCACTATCCATAAAACTGATTGTTGTTAGGACCTGTAGTTAACTCCTGCACACTAAACAAGATAAGTTAGTTATCACGGGGAACCCAAGCCATGACTGACTTGGTGATACCATCCTCATCCACAAACTTGAACTCTTTCAAATACCCATCTCTCCTTTCAGGTGACTTCGGTTTTTGATCGAGAACCTGTTGTGGAGTTGAGTGATTAAAATCCACTCTCGACCTTTGGGTTAGTCTTTGCGGTTCAACCCTTGAATAATTTCTGTTATAGTACATCTCAGTTTGATAATTCTTGGCTCAACCTAGTGTCTTATGTCTATTAGGAGAATTTGACCTAACTAGAGTGTGACTCCTCTTAGGTGTATTATTCCTAATGATGGATTGGGGGCCATACATTGATTGACTAGGGAATCTATTCGGTAAATTATTCCTAAGTCCTTCATTTTGTCTGAGAGACATCGGTGGTTGTTGACTACCTAGACGTGACATCACGCTAGAGTTCTTCTCAGAAATTTGACAACTACTCATGATCGTATCACTAGGCGTTGTTTTCAAGGATTGTTGTTCTTGTTCCCTAAGTTTGGTGAAGACTATGGCTTCTTATAGGGACAACCTGAAGCAACATGTCCTTTCTCATGACATGTAAATCAAGACATCTTGTCAATATATTTCTTATAGGCACTCTTTGACCTAGGTGTCTTACTAATGTCCTGACTGTTTGTATCAACAGCTTATTTTAACTCCTCTTTGTTATTATTACTTACAGTCTTATCTTCTTCTAGTTTTGGCTTACAACTAGACTGCACACACTGTACCATTTTCCTAACCCGAGGAGTAGTTGAAGATACTTTAGAAGACTCAGTTACCTTGACTACCTCTGATTTAACTGTATCCTTGGTCTCATCCTTAGGAGTAGGTACATGGTTGCTATTTGTCTCAGCAACCTTAGCCCTAAACTCAGCTAATTCCATATCTTTAAGAGAGATCTTTTTGGTCAGTGACTCTACATGCTCATAAATTAGTTCATTCCTGACACTTTGTTCAATAAGTTTGTCATTTAGAATTATCAAATCTTGAGCATCATTTCTCAGTTTGGCCTGAAGATTCCTTAATGTCTAATAAATTAGCATTATTTGCTTTTAATGATAGAATTTGAGCTGCCATGGATGCATGTGATTCTAGCACTAGGTTCAATTTATCATTTAATGTAGTACACAAAGCACATAAATCATGAAAAGTAGAAAAGTTCAGAGTTACCTTTTTCTGATCAGATTCGATGTTGGCCATCTGAGCTGCAAACTCCAAAGTAGTCAGCTCCTCAGTAATCTCCAGCACCAAAGGATCTGAATCAGACTGCTGGGTATCCTCTTTATTTTCATCTTCCGCACCCATATCTGTTTCTGTCACTTCGGCCATGAAAGCCCTAGTGTTCGCCTCTGGATGTGTATTCCAATCATATGTGCCATCTAACTGTTTGTTAAACGCCACATTAGTAAGTAAACCAGCCACGGAACCCTCATTCCCTGATCTCTGATTCCCTGAACTGGTTGAATACTGATGTCCCGAGTTCTGATGATTATCCATTTTAGGTCCTTGACACTCTCTCGCAAAGTGTCCCAACCCCTGACAGTTATAACACCTAACTTTTGACTTATCGAATCCTACATTCTTCATACTTAGATTTCTTCCCGTTATTTTCATGAACCTCTTCAATCTCTGTGTGACCATAGCCAATTGTCATTGTAGGTCCATTTGCTCCAAGTCATCCTGATCCACCTGATCATAATCTTCTTCCCATAGATCTGGATCGTTTATTTTCCCTTGAATACAATTCCCGTAAGCTACTACAAATGATGCTAGAAGCTTCAGTTGCTCCTCTACAGTTTTAGCACTCATTGGCATTTTTGTGTATCCCTGAGACGATGATCCTGAAGTAAATGCATGCGACTGATCATCCGGATTTGAAAAACCCAGAAAGGCTCTACCATAAGATACTTCTGCTTCACTTGGTATGCCCTCTTGTTCTCCAGAATAGAACGTTGTAGCTTCCAACTTAGGTACACTAGAAGTTGATGGCTTAGATTTACCGAAGTACATCTCAGGATCTTGTACCTGATCGTATTCCATCTCCTTCTTCTGTATCTTAAATTTTATAAGCCCTCAGTGTTCCAATGACTTCTTTAAGAGTGAGAGTGGCCAACTTTTCTTCATCATGCTTTATCAACGCAGTGTACATCTCCCACTTTGCTGGTAATGCATCCAGATGTTTTTCAATCTTTTCTGACTCTGGATACTCAACCCTGTGGTTGTCTAGCTCTGTTAGAAGGTGGTAGAAACTTGTGATGATGTCATCCAAGGTCTCATTTTTCAGCCCTTTGAAGATAGCAAATTGTTGCTTCAGCAATTCAGTTCTCCCCTTCCTAACCCTAGGATTTCCCTCATACCTTTTCTCCAACGCCTCTTATAGTTCCTTAGAAGTTCGGTGATGTTTAAAGGTGTGTAGAATATCCAAAGGTAATGTCATTCTTATCAACGATAGAGCTCGATTCTCAGCCTCATAAATCTTCCTGTCCTCATCTTTCATATGTTGATAGGACGGAACCTTCAATCGCCCTCGAGCTCTTGTGTTGGGCGAACGTAATTTTTGTCTATGCATATCCACATGCGCATATCGTTGAAGCGGGCGAAGTCAGCAAATCTATCCTTCTACCAGTTTTAGTCTTCTATCATCATTAGCTTAGGTGGTGAATTAGACTTGCCTACCTCATGATCCATTTCTAAAAACTTATGTAAACTTGACATTCTCGTAATACTTTTTTTTGTTCACAAACTTAAATTACTTAATATTTAAAATAAATTTGAAATAAATCTTACGGACTTAATTAAGTTCGTATAAATTTTAAGTTCAAAATTGTTTTCTAAATTAAATTCGTTTTAATTTAAGTTCGAGAGCACCTAAGTTGAGAGACTTCAAGTTCGAGAAACCCTAAATCCAAACTGTCAAGTTCGAGGATGGTTAAGTTCGAGATTCTGACAAGTTCGAACCCTGACAACTTTGTGAAACTCTAATCAGTTAACTTCGAATCTCTGACAAGTTCGTGGAACAATCAAATTCGAATCTCTGACAAGTTCATGGAACAATCAAATTCGAAGCTCTGACAAGTTCGTGGAGGAGCGTGTGTTAAGTTAGCGCCGCAAGTTCGTGAAACGGCAAAAAATTCAACTTTTTTAGAATTTCAGATTAAATCAATGTTTTTAAGATTAAAACAATGATTTCGACTAAAAAGTTGAACTAAGATGAATATTTGCCAATAAAATTGCTCAAAAAACTCTGAAAACTTTGAAAATCACATGATTTATCCGAAAGAATGCCAAAAAACACTATGAATGTTCAATAAAACGTGACGAACACGAAGAACATTCAAGATTGGCTCTGATACCACTTGAAAGGTCACCACGTCTAAGGATCGGAGCAAGGTGCGACGTCGTCCAACGAGTGCGGAATCCTCGTTAGACGCTTAACGGATCGATCACGCGCGGAACACGGAGCCGAACACGATGCTAGCCGATAGATAGACGACCCCACACGGTGTATTGCTCCTAAAACTCTCTGAAATTGCTTCTAGTTCGTACGTGCACTTTCACAAACTCCCAAAACGAATTTCACCAAAAGTTTTTTACCTCAGCTCTCAAAATCGTCTACAGTCAGATTCTCTGAGCTTCGGATGCTCTGTTTGCTCTTAAGTTCGACAGAACTTCTGAGCCTTCAAAGATACTGAATTCACAATGATAAGTTCATTATATAATCCTTAAGTTCGTGCATGACGCTCCTCCACGAACTTAGCCTCCTTATTGTCGTGACCTCCTTAAGAACTTATTCTCATAAGAACTTAGCCTCCTTAAGTTCGTGACCTCCTTAACAACTTATTCTCATAAGTTCTTGAGTCTATGCCTTAAGAACTTATTCTCATAAGTTCTTGCGCCTATGCCTTAAGAACTTATTCTCATAAGTTCATAGCCTCATGAACTTATCACCATAAGTTCTTATCATGCAATCATGAATTTATCAAGCCATTGCATTAACAAGACCCTATCTATTGCAATACACTATAATAACAAAACTAGACTGTTGTCTTCACACCTGATGTACCAACAAAAACATTTAATATAGGATTGAAATATGTAACATTTGCTCTAAGTTTTAAAAATGGCTTATTTAAATACATTTAATACCAACAAAAACATTTAATAAAGTTCTAAAAATGAAAGTATCTTTTGATATTTAAATACATTTCATACAATAACTGAAAATATTTTGAAATCTACAAATATTTGTATATAACAGAGAAACATTTTTTTAAAAAAAGTTAGAAGTGCTATATCGTAATTATATAATTGTTGAATATAAAACCATGTTTGAAATATTAATTATTTAATAAATGATAGAGAAAACAATAAATAGTGTATGTGATTTTAAATATGAAGGGTATGTTTGGCAAAACTAGCTGTAGCTTTGTGTTTTTAAAAGAGGTAGATCTTTTAGTAGCTGAAGCTTTTGAGAGCTGAAACTTTTTAAAAGAGCTGGAGCTTTTAGTTTTATAAATGTGTTTGGTAAAAGTAGTTGTAGTTTTTAGTATTAAATTACGTAAAAGGGCATTAATATTAATTAAAGGTGGTAGTTTATGATTAATAGAAGGGTAAAAAAGTAAATATGTTTGACTAAAAGCTCCGGAGCTTTTCAAAAGCTATTTCTACTAGCTTTTTATAGAAGAGCTTATTTTTGAGAAAATAAAAGCTCTATGTGTCCTTCCAAACAAAAGTTTTATTTTAAGTAGAGCTTATTCAAAATAAAAGCTTCTAACAGCTCTTAAAAGCTCTTAAAAGCTCTCTACCAAACATAGCCGAAAACAATATTTTTAGTTAGTTATAATATTTGAATATTGAAAAGTGTAAAATAAAATTTGAAGATAATAATTTTTTATGATAACTTAAAATATAATGTGTATGTTTTCTAACTAATTTTTGTAAAATAATTCAAAATAAAACATTTAAGGTAAAACTAAAAGTTAAATTAAAAGTATTTAAAGTCATTTAAGTAGGTTGACTTATATTAACAGGGTTGAATTAGGTAGTAGATAAACTTAGTTTTTTAAACTTTTGTGAATCAATTAGGTTAGTAAATATAGAGAGCTATATTAGGAAAAATGAGCAGGAAAACACAAATTAAAGTATCTTAGAAGATGACACGTGACGTCAGACGTTTTCTTTTATTAATATATATAGATACATAATGTCATTATCTTAATCAACTTTGTAATTCTTATTAATGTATGATTTGTGTTAATTACTTAATTTTGTTTGCGGTTGAAAGTGGTAATATGAAATCGAAACGACAGGTTGCGGATAAAACATTTGAGCTTATTCAACTACGAGAATAAAAATCTCGGATATGTAGATTACGAAGTTAAGAGATCAAATAATCGTCCAAGGAGTCTCGAAAAAGTTTAAATTAATACAACTAAAACTTATATAAATCAATCTTTATATAAATGAATAATGTGTTGGTTGTTTACCAAACAAAATAACAAAACATAATTCAAATAAAAAAACAAAATATTTTTTTCAAAGTTATCAATAATAGCAAAAACTTTTCATTATTATCAATTAGAGGAATAGTGACCTCGTAAACAGGTCGTCAGGTCAACAATTGTTATTATTGATAACAAAAAGAAAAGTTGTTTACTATTATTGGTAACTATTAAAATGTGTTACTATTATCGATAAAAAAATATAAAGTTGTTGCTATTTTTAGTGATTAGCCCTTAGATATATAGATAGGTACATATAAGATATAATTGGGATGTAGGTTTACATTTTGTCTATTTATTAATATTTAAAGATATAAGAAAATAATAAATTGTATTTATCCTTTATATTTATTTATCTTTATAGATATTAGAAATAATGAATTATGTTTATCATTTATTTCATAAATAATAAAGTGTAATTATTTTTTTTGGTGGTACGTGATGATGTCATGTGACAATTTGTGTTCCCATTTATTTTATATATATATATATATATATATATATATATATATATATATATATATATATATATATATATATATATATATATATATATAGTCAGATTCAACAAAGCATCTATCGAAATCAAGTGCACCCGAAGCTAACAACCTTAAAAAACTTTTTTTTTAAACTTTTTTGCTCATAATCATGTTTAAATTAATGTTATACGCATGATATATGAATTTCACATACATTCACACTTTCTGTGTCCTTAAAAATTATGTGAATGTTCAATGAATATTTATGTGAATGGTTACCCAAATGAATAATCATTCACATCATTCACATGATATTTTTTTATCATTCACAACATTTATGATGTTGCTCCTTTTGAATAAAAGTGTTATAATGTTGCTTGTACACATCTATTCCAAAAAATGATCATTCACATTAGGGTACGCTGAAATCTTATAGGTACGCTGATAAACCTGATTATACACACACACACACACACACACACACACACACACACACATATATATATATATATATATATATAGGGTTTTTGATGGAATCATTGCAGAACTTAAATTTAGTGTAGAACTGTAGAACCAATATCGTCTATAGATTATATTATCTAATGGTTTTGATTAAAAGAATCAAAACCATTCAATATTACATATTCAACGTCGAAATAATGCTATATATCATATATGCAACACTGCATATACATTCAATATTAAAATAGTCGAAATAATGGTCAAAGTTAGTGTTCAAATTTTGTGGGTTACCCTTAATTTAATGCTAATTGCATATTATCATCTTATCCATGATGTTATATTATAATCCTATTTAACATGTTTACTAAAACCCATTGTTGAATTCAATTTAGCATGTTCACTAAAACTCATTGTCGAATCCGATTGAACATGTTCATTAGACACCATTTTGAAGTTTATTATAGTAATATGTTATGAAGTAAATCCCTATAATTAAGGGATCAATTAATTAATTAGTTTCATCTATTATTTAAGATAAATCTAATTGACTATATTACCCTTTTAAACTTAGAACCAAACATGAATGAATTCCGGTGCCACAGTTTAACATAGTACACCATTGATCCTGACCCTATATATATATATATATATATATATATATATATATATATATATATATAGGGTTGGGATCATTGCAGAACCTTAATTTAGTGCAGAACCATAGAACCAATCTAAACCATTAGATTATAATATAACACTAGGGATAAGATGATAATTATACAATTAACATTGAATTAATAGCAGCCTACCAAGTTTGACTGTCCACTTTGACTTTTTTTTTTTTTTACTCTTTTAATATATAATGGACATGCAGTGTTGCATCGACGTTAAATATACGATATCAAAGTGTTCATTCGACATCGAATGGTCGTATGGGTAAAAAAAATTTACGAAATATAAACACGAAATTTTTTTTCAAAAAAATATATTCATGACCGTTCTCGTTAAATCCACCAACTTTGACTACTAATTTTGACTATTATTTATCTCTATTAATAATGAACGTATATGCAGTGTTGCATCGACGTTAAATATACGGTATCAAAGTGTTCATTCGATATCGAATGATCTCATGATCTCACCATGATATATTGCATCGTGGTCTGGGTAAAAAAATTTTTACGAAAAATAAAAAAATATATATCATAACCGTTCTCGTTAAAACCACCAACTTTGACTACTAATTGTGACTATTATTTTGGCTCTGTTAGTAATGAACGTATATGCAATGTTGCATTGACGTTAAATATACGATATCAAAGTGTTCATTCGATATCGAATGATCTCATGATCTCACCATGATATATTGCATCGTGGTCTGGGTAAAAATTTTTTTACGAAAAATAAAAAATATATATCATAACCGTTCTCGTTAAATCCACCAACTTTGACTACTAATTGTGACTATTATTTTAGCTCTGTTAATAATGAGCGTATATGCAGTGTTGCATTGACGTTAAATATACGATATCAAAGTATTCATTCGATATCGAATGATCTCATTATCTCACCATGATATATTGTATCGTGGTCTGGGTAATTTTTTTTTTTACGAAAAATAAACACGTAAAATTTTTTCGAAAAAAATATATCATGACCGGTCTCGTTTTAAAGAGTATAAAATTCTCGTTTTTATGGTATAATTTTTTTGATTTAAAAATTAATAATATTAATGTTATTTTAATTTAAAGAAAAAAGATATTTATTTTGCCAATGTCAATCTTTTTGCTATTTCCAATCTTTTCCTTTTTTACCCCTCCAAAAATTAAAATATCACTATTACCAATCTTTTTTTCACTAATTCCAAACTTAACTTTTTTAATCAAGACCATTAGATTATTCTAATCTATGGACGATATTGGTTCTACAGTTCTACACTAAATTTAGGTTCTGCAATGATCTCATCTCTATATATATATGGGATCATTGCAGAACCTAAATTTAGTGTAGAACCGTAGAACCAATATCGTCCATAGATTAGATTAATCTAATGGTTTTGATTAAAACCATAAAGTTTGGAATTAGTGAAAAAAAGATTGGCATTAATGATTTTTTAATAGATTGGAAATAGCAAAAAGATTGACATTAGTAAAATAAATATCATTTTTCTTTAAATTAAAGTAACATTAATATGATTAATTGTTAAATCAAAAAAATTATACCATAAAAACGAGAATTTTATACTCTTTAAAACGAGACCGGTCATGATATATTTTTTTCGAAAAAATTTTACGTGTTTATTTTTCGTAAAAAAAATTACCCAGACCACGATGGAATGTAGCATGGCCGATATCATTCAATGTCGAATGAACACTAGATATCGTATATTCAACGGCGATACAACACTGCATGTACATTCAAAATTAACAGAACCAAAACAATGGTCAAAATTAGTAGTCAAAAGTTGGTTGATTTAATGAGAACAGTAATGATATATTTTTTTAGAAAAAATTTTACATGTTTATTTTTCGTAAAAAAAATACCCAGACCACGATGCAATGTAGCATGGCCGATATCATTCAATGTCGAATGAACACTTGATGTCGTATACACAACGTCGATTCAACACTGCATGTACATTCAAAATTAACATAACCAAAATAATGGTCAAAATTAGTAGTCAAAAGTTAGTTGATTTAATGAAAACAGTAATGATATATTTTTTTCGAAAAAATTTTACGTGTTTATTTTTCGTAAAAATTTTTTTTACTAGACGTCCATTCAATATATTATATAGAGATCATTCAATGTCGAATTACAGTTTATATCACACATTCAACGTCGAAGTGATACAATATATCATATATGCAACACTGCATGTCCGTTCGATATTAAAAGAGTCAAAAATGGTCAAACTTGGTATGCTACTATTAATTCAATGTTAATTGCATAATTACCATTTTATCCCTAGTGTTATATTATAATTCAATGATTTAGATTGGTTCTATGATTCTACACTAAATTAAGGTTCTGCAATGATACACACACGTCGAGTTTGATATTCGGTCTGATTTCAGAATCATGCCTTTTTGCATCTTTTATTTAACTTTGATCGATACATATTTCCGTTGCACGATAAAAGACAATCCTGATTTGCTTCTTGTCTGGTCATTTTCTTCTAATTATTATAGTTTTTTTATTTTTATTTTTTAATGAATAGTATGGGATACTTCTATCTTCTTTACGTTATGTTGCTAATTTATTAACTCGTGTATTATACTGATAACTTTAATAAATTTATTTTTAAAACTATATAAACTTAATATAAAAATAAAAATTCACTTTTAATACCGTTGATATTTAATATGTCTACAACTAATTTATGTATAAATCTTTTAAACAAAAAAACTAACCATTAATAACTTTTATGTTTATTATTATTATTATTATTATTATTATTATTATTATTATTATTATTATTATTATTAATCAACAAAATGTTTTAATTATTGTTTGTTGTGATTTTGTGTGATTTAAGTATTTAACCATGATCTTGTCTTAAAAGTAATTTGATTTAAATTTTTTAATTTAATCTTGAACAACTAATTAACATTTGTCATTAGTAGAAGATGACACTTAACATCATGGGTGAAGATGACAAATGATAATTTAGTTATTTTTTTCATAGTATTTACAGATAAGACAAATCTATTCTAGACTTGTAAGTGTGGTTTGGTGTTGTCTTTCCCGAATAATTTTGTCTCAGCAAGTTGGGTTAGGAATTTTTTGTTTGAATTTAATAAAACTGAAAACACAATTCCTTTTCTTTTTTTTTTTTAAGAAAACACATTTTAGATGTTAGAATGTGTTTAAATTTGTTAAAATATTTTTTTGATTTTTTTTTTACTCTCTTTTATCACATTCTAAAGATAATATTATGATGAATAAACTGGAAACAAAAGACGAAATCTCTAAATGAGTTTTCAAGTTTACTTGTTACTTTGAAAAAATAAAAAAACTAAAAAGAATAAACTTAAACGCATTTTTCAAAAATCTTTATTTTGGACGAAAATTTTCTTTGAAAAAAAAATCAACTAATATTTTGTAATTTAAACAAAAAGAACATAACACTAAAATATAGGATACATGCATAACAAAAGCAAGAGTCTCATTCCTAGTCACATGTTGGGCATTTAACTATCATCTTCACTGGAAAAGTGGGCTTCTGTTTTCTCTTGGAAATTTTTTTTATGTGATAAAACTTTTATTTTAAGACAAAATATACTTTTGTCATCATCCATAATTAATTTAGTTTTGTATTTATACTATATTTTGCTAGTTTATTCACTCATGTATTACGTGAATAATTTTAATATACAATATTTACATAAATATATATAAACTAAAAATTTTTAATGTAAAAAACATTAATTATTTAAAAGTATAAGAAAACTTTTATTATTTCGTCATAGCCATTATTTTTATTAGTTTCATAGATAAATATTATATATATGAATTAAAGAAGTTCATAGAAGCAAGAAAAGAAATCCAAAAATTCAATTAGAAAATTATTATAAATCAAAAGAAGTCATTAATCCAACACTTAAAAAGTTCATACGTAAAAATGTAGAAGCATAAAACAAAAACTCAAATATGAAATACTACAGTTCAATTGTATGCCGGTTATTTAAAAAGTTAAAGTAATTGGATATGATAACATTACAATAAATAAAGATTTTCTATAAAATAAATACAGAATTAATTAAACTATAATTAAATTCATATACAAAATAAACATATTTTAATAATAAAATGTTAAAAATGTAAAATAAAGGTTAATATTTAGAAAGCCCATCAACCTTTTTTATTTTTGTAATTAAATTCTAAAAAATTTTTCGTATTGTTTAAGTCCTAAACAAATATTGTCTTATTTAAAAATATATATTTGATTATTTATCAGACAAGTAAGCTTAGTTTTATACTTGTTTAGTATTGAAAAACAAAAACACATCATCCTTCTATATTGTAGCGGTTTAGTCTTTATATTTTTTGTTTATCAGTTGTGTTTTATCGTTTAACCCGATAGCTGTTCAAAAATATATACTTATGAATAAGACAACCATAATTTAGGGATTAAACAATTGGAGAAAAAAAAGGTTTAGAGACTTAATTGAGAAATGGTGCATAGTTGGTCAGATTTTTTCAATATTAACCCTAAAATAAATGAAATTTTTTCGGGAGAAAAAAAAACCCTCGAGTTGGGGTTGTTTTGTTACAACAAATATGATTGAGAGTTTTACCTGATAAGTGTTTTAAACCAATTAAGACTCACGAATTTCATATGTTGTAGTTGCAACCAGTTACCATACTTATATGGCACGCACTAGGGGTGTTCAAAACCGGATATCTGAGTTTTCGGATAGTGATTTTTTCATATCCGAATCTGAAATTTCGGATATCCGAAAATCAGATATCTGAAATTTTGTATTCGGATATCGGATTATCTGAATATCCAAAAAATCTAATTTTTGTATTTTTTTTAACTAAATCAAATACTTAAATATTTAAAATAAAAATTCATATATCTAAATACATATTAAAAGTTAAATATATTACAAATCAAACATATCCGAAGTTATTTGTACTTGAAATGACAAAATAACGATTACAAACTAAAATATATATAATATGAGTTAATAAATACATAAAGTCAAGTTAAAACCATTTTAAATAAAAAAGATATACTTCAAATTATGTAAAATACTCAATAACATAATAACTGAAATTTTTAATAAAAAAAATTGAATTTTCGGATACCATCCAAATCCAAATCCGAAATTTCGTATATCCGAAATTTCGAAAAATTTCGGATTAGATTTTCGGTATTTTGGTTTCGGATGCTCGGATTCGGATTTCTTTGGACATCTCTAGCACACGTGACACACATATTTTTTCGATTAAGTCTCAAAATAAACTTTCTACCTCAATTACCATCGTACTTTAAATATTTTTCGATTAAATATCATAATAAAAAATTTTCATAACCTCTTAACAGTTTAGGTTGATACAAAAGTAGAATGTTTCTGATCTAAAACATAGTAAAACAAAAATTTGTTCAACACAGTAATATGCAGTTCACATAATACGCAACTACCAGTCAGGTTTAACTCATTTGGTATTGGGGTAATATGTAAGTAAAATGTCATAGGTTCGGCTTTTGTTGGAGGCTAGTTGAAATTTAGGTGAAAGTAAGTTCAGAAGTCTCCACTTAAAGCAAATGAGTAGTTTAGGAGTAGGATTAAGTTAATTTGCCGTTAAGAAAAACATAATAGGCAACTAGAACCACGTACAAAAAGTAGAGCGAAACAATAAGCTGAAACAATTATTGTTTTAAAAATATGTTAATAAAATTCTTTATATAAACCAACGTTTTTTTTTTTTTTTTACCTATTTGACGAGTTTGTATTAAATGAACCTTAAATAACAAAAATATATTTTTTAATCTTATCTTTTTACAATTTGGTAATGGACTTGATCGGCAATCTGGTTGTATGTAAGATACAGGCACAAGGAAATTTGATGTGTAAGAAAATAGGCAGTTAGGCACAAGGGAAGTCCGTACATACTGACGGGCAGGACCGAACCTGAACAAGGTTAACACGGACAACCGAACCTGAACAAGGTTAACACGGACAACTATGAGCCCATCAATCTTAGGGTTCCATTCTAAAAAGATGTTTATACTTAAATCTATGAATGATTAAATGTTTTATTGATTTTAATTTTGACATTATTTAATTGCAATTTTTTTATTGTTAATCGATCATTTTTACTTGAACTTTTTTTATTTTGAATATACATATATTGAGGGCCCTTATTAAAATTTTGTCTCGGACCCCGACCCCGAAAATCATTAGACCGGCTCTGCCGACGAGACGGGAGGTAGCGGTCCATACCTGTCCTAATCGTTATTTCAGGGATAGATGGAAATGGTATTGGAGCATTGATGGTGATTTCTCTGTTAAATTCACAGACGTGGAATAAACTGGGTTTCTAAGAAGATCAACGTGTTTGCATGGTGATTGTTTCAAAGAATTCCAGTTCGTAAAGAACTGGATCATAGAGGTATTGATTTACACTCTTTATTATGTCCATTATGTGAGTCGACACTCACTTAAATTGTGTATGTTTTTTAAAAGTTTAATGTTTACGGGCTGCAGGTTTGTCCTGCAGCCAGAAAAGATTAACTAAAAGTCAAAATGAAAACCGTCTATTTATTTTTAATAGAAAAAGATGCTGGCAAAGGTTCAAAGACACAGACAGAACTAAGTTGTCATTATTCGTTTTAATGATCATGAACTAACATTTCATCCAACGTTCAATCCATTTACAACCCTAGTTTGGTTTGCTAGATGTTAACACAAAGAGTCATCAGCCATGGTTGATTGAACATTTGAGTGCGTTTAAAACCCTAGTTTGGTATGTGCAATTACTCTACCAACGAACCCCTCATGCTAAACAGCTACTGCCGATATCCAGTTGGGGGGGCATGCATCGGATATGGCAACACAAATAAACCGACTCACAACAAACAATGAAACGATAAAGATAATACAAAAAGGACCATAAAACCCGAAACACGCATCATACCCATCCTAAAACATTCACATATATAAAGCTTTTACCAGAAATCCTAAACATCACACATACCATACCGTTTTTAAGTACCAAAAATACCCCCCCTAAAAAAGTTTCGGCCATGTCAACTCCGCAGAGGAAGGCCATATTAGCAAGCAAGAACGAAAGGATAGTAACGGCATACAAACTAGTAGTAGTTGATGTCCGAGAAAATAGTCTTTTGAGCCTCGAGATGGCATTCAACAAAAAAACATTGAGTTGCAAACATTCTCATTGAGCTTCGGGAGTTGTGGGACAGGCACTGCCGTGGCTGATGTAACTCCTGTGCCGCCATGACTAGAGCTTGTTTCTGAATGTTCCTCGAACTTCATAAACTGGCCCACCTGAGTAGCAGCAAGATGGGCATAGCATATCGGGGCAACTGCATCAAACACAGAACAGCGACCATTTATCAATATGCTATGAAAATTTGATTGAATTTTGTTTCAGCCATTTCTAGAAACAGAAACATGAAGCGTAAAGTTACGAGCAGATTTGAATAATAAGCTTACCAACAGAAATTGCAGTAGTACTACGCTGGTAACTGTAATAGGGGAAAAACACATGGTTAAAATCACAGACCTACGATATATAAAACGGATCAATAGAAGCCGATTGGTTACAATTAGCAAAAGAAAACTTACACATAAGATAGGGAATGCACAAGCTCCTGGAGGTCGTCTGCCGAGAAGCCAATTTCATCATACAGCACATGGTAATGTGTAGGTCTAGTTGTGCCCTGTTCCAGAAAACAACATAAAGTTGGCCAACATTATTTTTTATTAATTTCCAAAAATGAACGCCGAAAGAAAACCAGAAAACCGTTAGGCGGCGCACAACCCAAAAACAATACGTGCAAGGGACAAGATAAAAGTCGAGATACTCACGATCATCCCAGCATGTGCACACATGTAAAAGTCATTGTTCCGAGGATGACAAACTTTGTTGTCGATCACAGTTCCTGTGTATACATGATGCAAATTCAGGTGTCAACTTCAAAAAATCAACGACTTCCATCATTCCATGTAAATAGAATTCATATATGCTCATATATGCTTACAAACTTACCAGGTTGAACATTATCAGGAGACCCCGGCTGGAAGAATTTGGTGTGGTGGTTTTTCTGTGCAATGATCACAAGAAACTTCGGGTTCCATTTGTCATCCAGAAACTTGCAGGCCTACAACATCGCAAACAAAATCATTTCATCCATATACAATGTGCATCTTATTAAAAGCAAGCAGCCATGAAAAATTAACCAAACCTCAATAATCTGATCCAACTCAATGTTCAGAACTTGATTGAACTGGGATTCGCTGACACCATCCCTAATAAGAATAGGTACCAAAAAAATGAATAAAAAGATTAAAATACTTCAATTTGCTGACGAAAATACAGGTAAATACCGATATCATAGGTCTCTGAATGCATCTAGTAGGCAAACTATTTACCTGAAGATGATTATCTGATCTGGCTTTCGTTTTCCTGAGCTCACGTAGAAATCCAAAAGTAATTCCCTGCAAGACATCACATATTCAAGAGAAAACATTAACAAATTGGCTTGCAAAATTATTATAACTCAAGTGCAGATTAGTAAATTGCAAAATAAAAGCGAATTGAGTCCAGATGATAGTAAAAACAAAAAATCCCACCTCATTATGCCTTCATCTTCAGTGTCTGAAACTTTCTTGAACAGTGAATCAATCATCTCCACCTTTGGAGACTGAGTACGGACGGAAGCTCTGTAGCGAGAGATCAAAGGCCAGTGTCGTGAACTAACCACCTGGAAAGCAGATACCACATGAGATCAGCGATTAATATCACACCCAATCATTCATTATATCACTTGAAACAGGAAAAGTTACCGCAGCAATAGAGGGGATGTCAGATTGTCCTGGAGAACCATGTGAGACATCCATTCCAAGAATTATCGTAGGAGCTTTAGATACCATTGGAATAGATGGAGAATGCTCAACTGCTAACATAGAATTCAACCCTCCAAGCTGCCACGATGCAATCAATCATCAACACTAAAAACTCAAATTTTCATGGTGAGAAATGTGTGCATGTGCATATAGACTTATAGAGCAATCCCACCTTGGCATTGATCTTAAGGAGAACATTTGTTAAGTACTGATCATTGACACGTGTGGGAGCAATACACTGTGTGACAATTCCGAAATCTGCGAGATTCTTCCTCTTCCATGGACCTTAAATGGTACATAAAAGGTTTGTTAATAAAACCAAAATTTAGCAACAGGTATAAAAAAAAAGTGATGGAAGTACCACGGACCATAAAGATCAGAGTTCTTCCGCTCAGGAAGCAAACATAACAGGAACTGAGGAGCACCAGGAAGTTTCGACTGTATATTTTCAAACATTTTCTCGACCCTAACAAGAGGAGGGGCTCGCCTGTTCTGAGGACTTTCCTCGAATACATCAAAAGGTTCATCAATTCGCTACACATTTTAGAAAAGCATGTCAGTTATTCATCATATTCTCAGCAACCCCACAAGAGGTGGAGATAATGTATTTCCAGCGAGCCTTCTGCCTCTCATAAAAAGAACAAAGATATGAAAACATACAATGCCTTTCATTCCCCCACATTTGATCAAATCCTTGACAAGGTTGCGTATGTCACAGCGAGCAGAAAAGTTAACAACAGCCCACTTATCGATCTTTGTGGGGTCCACAAGTTTCTACATTATCAAATCATAAACAATCCTGTGTTAGATACAGAAAAATGGATTTCAGATAACTTATATTGTAGAAAGAATCAAGGAAAGAAAAATAGAACACAGGCACCTTGTTGTTAAAATTCCAACGTCCATTACGGGGAAAGAAGTCTTCTCCATTGCCCACTTTCAACTGCAACAAAATCAAAGCTAATAAGCATAAAAGAAACATAAATAGCAACTTCTCCCATGATGAGAATGTACAAGTACCCTCGGGGCTGGCAGAACACGGCCTTCAACCTGTGTAAAATTACTACTTATCGAGATGCCACAGGAACGCAACAAGGGCTCTGCGTCATAGTTGTTGAGCTTCAAGGCCTTGTAAATACATGAAACAATATTAATACTTTGTTATCTATATAAAACAGTTGTTTACTTCATGTACATCTGAATTTCTGAAAAACTTACATCACTCAAAACACGCATTCGCTCTTGAGGCTTCTGCCTTGATTTCTCAACCAGAGAAGATCTTTGCAGAGTAGACAGTGCCTTTGTATAGCGTTGTAAGGATACCAGTGAACAAAGCTACAAGCAAAATCCATACAAAGAAATAAGTATACAAGCAAGAAAATAAGTGATACACAAGTTTCCCGGGTGTGCCAACTTCCATCACTCTACCTCAATGGGAAAGTATGTTGGACGTTTTGGCCTGCCAACATTGATACACGGTAGATCACCAGAATAGCGCAGGTCAATCTTGCGGTAGTTCACAAAATAATCATAAACAGTGACTTCCAACATTTCAGCTTCCCCATTCTCATCTTTGCTTCTCTGTTTCAACGAAAACCTACAACAGTTCCAGCCATGGATATTTGATTAGCGCGTAAAACAGCAATTTTAGCATTCAGGAAACAAACAAGAAATGGCCAATAGAGGGGAAAAAAAGAAAAGAACACACAGTTGTTCGCTGCAAGGCTTCTCACTCAAACCAGTAATCTTGTACTCTGTATTAGCTGGGCTGGTCTTCACCCTAAGGTTCTTCAGGGTACGTTTTGCCTGATGGAAAGAAAGAAACTGGTGATACAGAACCATCATACCCCATAAGTACAATGGAAAGGGATCAATATGCTACCTTTGCCCAGTCAATTGAATAAGGATCTTTCACATTCTGGTTGTTTATAAGAAAATCAACAACAGGCCCAGGCTGGATGATCATGGTGGTAGATACGTCTGAATACAACAGAAAATAATTAACAAGATCCCAAATGAAGTTTGATAAGATGCTTGCGTATAGATTTTAGAGTTTACCAATGTTTAGGGAAAGACCACCCTGAGATGTTCGAAAACTTGAATGGAATCCTCGACAACCGAGAACACCCCCACCTACATCAGCAAAGTTCTTCACATCATTGTGGAAGAACGATTGACGAACAAGCAGACAGCCCCTGTCATATAGATTAGCCAGAAGTTAGTCAAAACATACATACGTGATTCAACACCTTTTATTCCAAACTACTTTATAACTTACTGCTTCGCTGCATGTTGCCTCAGAATAATGTCAAGGACCCTCAACGCCTCTTGCGAGTTTTCTGATTCCTGACCTCGTAAAGCTTGTGCAATAGCCTGCATTGGAATTTTGGCTGCAAAACTTAACTCTACTTTGAAGGTTTTTGATTGATACTGGCGGCGCATCCTTTTCTTGTCTTTTTCACCATTATCAGGGCTGGCGTTTCCGTTGTTCCTGAATACTCAAAACTCATTAGAACCATATATACATCACCGAATTCAGAATTCAAAACAGTGTGTCACGCACCTGTTTGATGTAACATCCTCCAACACGACAGTGAACTCGAGCTTGTTCCTTGGAAGAGCACCAACAGTGAACAAACTCTTCTCTCCATCATAAGCAAATTCTTTTCCAGCTAACTCATTGCCATATGTTTCATGAACTCGATCAAGTACTTTCCGTCCTACACCTTTTCCATCCACTGGACGGCCATCTTCATAGAAAAGTGCAACCTGACCAATTCAAAGAAGCAAAAATCAAACAAAGCTTAACATTCCAAACAACCCAACAGATTCTTCAAACTCATAAAAACAGTCTACAAGTACAAAGAACATACACTGTAGTGAAAGAAGTGACCATCGACATTAGACACGTTGACTTTGAAGTGATTGGTCAAGAGCTGGACTTTCTGGCCCTTGGTCGCTAAGCCACGTCTTGCCATTGGCACACGCATGACCTTTTTCTTGGCTGGTTCAGGAGCTTGTTCAGGGACTACATTTTCTGGAACAGGTGGTGGAGGTGGCAGATCCTCAGCTGCTCCATTGCCATCATTTTCATGAGAATCCATCCTCAGATCCTATTATACATAATTAACACCATCATAAGCACCAAAAACACAACGAAAAACTAATAAAATGCAAGTCCAAACCTCATGGTATCAGCTGAATTTTTCATAAGAAACTTTATATTGAACATACACATTAATGAAATTAACCAAATTCATAGCAACTAAAATCTTGAACATAAAAAATGAGAAACCAAATGAATTGAACAATTCCAGTTCATAAAATTTGAAATTGTTCAGTCTTTTTGGTACTACAAGCAAATCAGGGCAGGCTACTCTTCAAACTCAAAATACTTACATATAGATGTTACTTACCCCAAAAGAAAAATATAAGGCAAGTTATGGACCTCAAAAAAGAACAGTCGCATGTAAAAAAAGGTTACAATATACAAACCAAAAAAAAAGTAGCAGTAGAAGGGCAACTCAACCCAAAGAATGATGACCAAAAAGACCCCAAAACAAATCATACCGAGTTACAACTTAAAAGATAAAAAGTAAGGTAAAAAAAAAAATAAAAAAGTAAACTAGCCCAGATAAGGACACTGGACATATAAGAACTTCAAGACCAGAGCAGGCGTAATTTGTACACATCCTAGTAAGTTGATATTTGAAAAGGATAAAAATTTGGAATTTTTTTTGTATAAATAGTGAAAAACGGTTACAAACAAAATTGTTTCCCTAAAAAATAAAAAAAATATATTAATTAAGAAATAAAACATGTCTGTAGTATGTTTCGGCAAAAAGGAGGTAAAAGGGTAAAAGAACTAAAGAAAAGAAAGAAATGACATGATGCAGAACATAAAAAGGAAAAGAATTTCAGATTCAAACTTATAAATATTAAATAAAAAATGAATCGAACTTAAACCAAAAAAAATCAAAAATTAAAAAGAAAACAAAAAAAGGAGTCTAGGCCTCTAAAATCCTAAAAAAAATCAACCAAATAACAAAAACTCATCAACAATCAGACCATGCAGAAGCCAAATCTGATAACCCTCTTCAGAATCAGACAAAAATAGAGCAAAACGTACACCAAAAATAATTTAGTCTTCACAAACCCTAAAATTAAATAAATATAAGCAGAGGAACATATAATAGGGGAAAAAAAAATTAATGTACAACAAGAGGTCCCCGAATCTGGTAAATCTATTCAAACTGTAGAACAGTAAAACCAAAACCAAATCAGAACTACGAAACTGATTATAAGTCAAACCGAACCAAAACATGCATAACAATAAGAAGAATTTAAGAAACAAAACTCATTTTAACAGAAGCTTTAAAAACCCTTAATTTACATAAAAGGGTCATCAACCACAAGCCAGTTTCAAAATTAGAAAGAAAATTTTAAAAAATGAACTCAAATTAAGTGTAAAAAGACTCACAAGACCAAAACATTGATAAAACTTGACTTGATTTAGCGAAAATACGTACAGACATTGGTTTGATTTTAGGGTTTTCAAATCAAAAAAAACCCCAATAAAAAAGCAGTTAGTGAATCATATAGCTAAATATAGAAAGATTGTGCAAAAACTGAAGAGTATATGAGATATGGAGTGCAAATTTTACCTAAATGAAGCGAAGGATGAAGAACAAAAGGGTGAAAACCCTAAATTTAGTCCTCTGAAAGACCTTTTCTAGAGAGAGAGTGATGAGAGATGAGAGTGATTCAGTTGTTGTACAAACAAGTATTTAATAGATTAGGCAACAGTCACTGACGTGCCATAATCTTGTGTTTAACTGTTGCCCAAAAATATTTGTTTTTGTAAATTTTATATTAAAGGAGTTCTTCGTCACCCGCACGTTGTTACGTAGTCTAAAATATTAATTACAAAAATAAATATAAAAACCAATAAACAAAAATACTTTTCAAACAATTCAAATAGCGAAACACAACTGAATCAGGATCGAAAAGTGAAATTGGGAAGCTGATATAGATTCAAGAAGAAAGACAAATGATATTGTTAGTTAGTTTTTATCATTGGTTTTCTAGATTTTGCAATGTTAAAATTAAAAACAATGTCTTATTAACTTGGATCGGAACCAGAATTCATTGATTAGATATTCATAACCATAATTTGAAATTTTGACATTGATCAGGTTTAATCGTCAATTTAATTTGTTGGTTTTACAATCAAAATCTTTAAGGGAAGAAGTTGGAGTGATTTTAGGGATATTATTCTTTGATATTGTCAAAATCTTTGTAGACTATATGAACTAGTTATTTTTTTAAATACATATATAAAATTAAATTAGCATATTATAATTATAAATTTTTAATAATTAAATGTTAATATTAAAACTCAATAAATAAATTATCTAAACGATATAAACTATAAAGTTAAAATACAAAATAAACGAATAAATAAAAATTTTACTAACCGGAATAGAAGGTTAATCCATAGATTTTTAACTATATATATAGATTTATTAAATATTTTAATTAATATGAATATAAAATATCATAAATCATAAATAGTTTATAAAAAATAATTAGAGTTATTAACTTTCCTTAACATTAAAATAGAATCTATCTATCTATCTATCTATACTATTAAAAGAGTAACTATACTCATTTCTGGTGAAGCCACGTGTCGTCACCATGAATCGACACGTGGCATTTATAGATTTTAAAAATAATAAAGAAATCTAAACTAAATCTATCCAGATCTAATATAATCCACTTTTAAATTCAAATCAAATCAAATCAAACAAAATCTAATACTCTACTAACTTATTAATTAAATCTATCAAATCTAATATAATCCACTTTTGAATTCAAATCAAATCAAATCAAACAAAATCTAATAATCTACTAACTTATTAATTATAAAATAATATAATAAAAATTTAAAAAAATATATATTTAGAAATATACAAAATTAATAGGTCATAATAAATAATAATATCATCATATATACTTTTGTTTAAAAAATAATATTTATATAATTTTATCTTTTTATTTATTATATTTTATATGTATTAAAAATATCCGCGTAATACGCGGGTAATAAACTAGTATCTTATAATAAAACAAAATGTTTTCTACCACATGGCGCTCTCGTAGAGCTCCAATTTATTAATTTTCCCGCCTTTTTTTCTAAAATAAGATGACTCTTATTTTGGTAACACGTGTCATTTAATTAACTAAATTAAAATTAATTAATAATCTTTATTATTCTATATACCTAAAATAATCTAAAAATATTTTTTGTATACAATTAACTTTTTCAAAATATAAAAAAATTAAAATTTAAAAATACTAATAATAGAATAAGTTTTTATGTATAATCCTTTAAAAAAATAAATAATTTTATAAGCTAACAAAAATAAAATTTTAATAAAATAATAATCTTTTTTTCATATTCGAAAAATAAAATTTTATTTATAAACTTATAGAAATATAAAGAATTATTATCATTTTTTAAACCTTGAACAATGAAAAAATTAAAAATATAATATAAACATCTATATCTATATCTATTTATATATTAATATCTACATCTTATAATAAAAGGAAAGAGTTCTTGCCACACATTTAAAGCTCCAATTTATTGATTTCCATCTTTTTTTCAAAAATAAGATAACCTTTTATTTGATAACACATGCCATTTAATTAATTAAACTAAAATTAATAAATAATCCTTATTATTCTTTTTACCTAAAATAATTCATAAATATCTTTTGTAATACACTTCAACTTTTTTTAAATATCAAGAAACTAAAAACTAAAAAAAAAAACACTGATAATAGAATAAGTTTTTATGTCTAATTCTTGAAATACAATAAATAATTTTATAAGTTAGAATTTAAAACTTTAAGAAAATAAAAAAAAAATCATACTCAAAATTAAAATAAATTCTATTCAAACTTATAAATGTATAAGGAATTATTATTGATTTAAAAATCTTGAACAATGACAAAATTAAAAATATAATGTAAACAATATATAACAAGTAATTACTATTCATACATAATTATCTATATCTATATCTTATAATAAAACAAAATGTTTTCTGCCACATGGCGCTCTCGTAGAGCTCCAATTTATTAATTTTCCCCCATTTTTTTCTAAAATAAGATGACTCTTATTTTGGTAACACGTGTCATTTAATTAATTAAATTAAAATTAATTAATAATCTTTATTATTCTATATACCTAAAATAATCTAAAAATATTTTTTGTATACAATTAACTTTTTCTAAATATAAAAAAATTAAAATTTAAAAATACTAATAATAGAATAAGTTTTTATGTATAATCCTTGAAAAAAAATAAATAATTTTATAAGCTAACAAAAATAAAATTTTAATAAAATAATAATCTTTTTTTCATATCCGGAAAATAAAATTTTATTTTCAAACTTATAGAAATATAAAGAATTATTATCATTTTTTAAACCTTGAACAATGAAAAAATTAAAAATATAATATAAACATCTATATCTATATCTATTTATATATTAATATCTACATCTTATAATAAAAGGAAACAGTTCTTGCCACACATTTAAAGCTCCAATTTATTGATTTCCATCTTTTTTTCAAAATAAGATAACCTTTTATTTGATAACACATGCCATTTAATTAATTAAACTAAAATTAATAAATAATCCTTATTATTCTTTTTACCTAAAATAATTCATAAATATCTTTTGTAATACACTTCAACTTTTTTTAATATCAAGAAACTAAAAACTAAAAAAAAAACACTGATAATAGAATAAGTTTTTATGTCTAATCCTTGAAATAAAATAAATAATTTTATAAGTTAGAATTTAAAACTTTAAGAAAATAATAAAAAAAATTCATACTCAAAATTAAAATAAATTCTATTCAAACTTATAAATGTATAAGGAATTATTATTGATTTAAAAATCTTGAACAATGACAAAATTAAAAATATAATGTAAACAATATATAACAAGTAATTACTATTCATACATAATTATCTATATCTTATAATAAAAACAAAATGTTTTCTGCCACATGGCGCTCTCGTAGAGCTCCAATTTATTAATTTTCCCGCCTTTTTTTCTAAAATAAGATGACTCTTATTTTGGTAACACGTGTCATTTAATTAATTAAATTAAAATTAATTAATAATCTTTATTATTCTATATACCTAAAATAATCTAAAAATATTTTTTGTATACAATTAACTTTTTCTAAATATAAAAAAATTAAAATTTAAAAATACTAATAATAGAATAAGTTTTTATGTATAATCCTTGAAAAAAAATAAATAATTTTATAAGCTAACAAAAATAAAATTTTAATAAAATAATAATCTTTTTTTCATATTCGGAAAATAAAATTTTATTTTCAAACTTATAGAAATATAAAGAATTATTATCATTTTTTAAACCTTGAACAATGAAAAAATTAAAAATATAATATAAACATCTATATCTATATCTATTTATATATTAATATCTACATCTTATAATAAAAGGAAACAGTTCTTGCCACACATTTAAAGCTCCAATTTATTGATTTCCATCTTTTTTTCAAAAATAAGATAACCTTTTATTTGATAACACATGCCATTTAATTAATTAAACTAAAATTAATAAATAATCCTTATTATTCTTTTTACCTAAAATAATTTATAAATATCTTTTGTAATACACTTCAACTTTTTTTAATATCAAGAAACTAAAAACTAAAAAAAAAACACTGATAATAGAATAAGTTTTTATGTCTAATCCTTGAAATAAAATAAATAATTTTATAAGTTAGAATTTAAAACTTTAAGAAAATAATAAAAAAAAATTCATACTCAAAATTAAAATAAATTCTATTCAAACTTATAAATGTATAAGGAATTATTATTGATTTAAAAATCTTGAACAATGACAAAATTAAAAATATAATGTAAACAATATATAACAAGTAATTACTATTCATACATAATTATCTATATCTTATAATAAAAACAAAATGTTTTCTGCCACATGGCGCTCTCGTAGAGCTCCAATTTATTAATTTTCCCGCCTTTTTTTCTAAAATAAGATGACTCTTATTTTGGTAACACGTGTCATTTAATTAATTAAATTAAAACTAATTAATAATCTTTATTATTCTATATACCTAAAATAATCTAAAAATATTTTTTGTATACAATTAACTTTTTCTAAATATAAAAAAATTAAAATTTAAAAATACTAATAATAGAATAAGTTTTTATGTATAATCCTTGAAAAAAAATAAATAATTTTATAAGCTAACAAAAATAAAATTTTAATAAAATAATAATCTTTTTTTCATATTCGGAAAATAAAATTTTATTTTCAAACTTATAGAAATATAAAGAATTATTATCATTTTTTAAACCTTGAACAATGAAAAAATTAAAAATATAATATAAACATCTACATCTATATCTATTTATATATTAATATCTACATCTTATAATAAAAGGAAACAGTTCTTGCCACACATTTAAAGCTCCAATTTATTAATTTCCATCTTTTTTTCAAAAATAAGATAACCTTTTATTTGATAACACATGCCATTTAATTAATTAAACTAAAATTAATAAATAATCCTTATTATTCTTTTTACCTAAAATAATTCATAAATATCTTTTGTAATACACTTCAACTTTTTTTAAATATCAAGAAACTAAAAACTAAAAAAAAAAAACACTGATAATAGAATAAGTTTTTATGTCTAATCCTTGAAATAAAATAAATAATTTTATAAGTTAGAATTTAAATGTTTAAGAAAATAATAAAAAAAATTTCATACTCAAAATTAAAATAAATTCTATTCAAACTTATAAATGTATAAGGATTTATTATTGATTTAAAAATCTTGAACAATGACAAAATTAAAAATATAATGTAAACAATATATAACAAGTAATTACTGTTCATACATAATTAAAGTAAAGGAAGTAAAATATTATTTGACAAACCTAACTTTAATACTTGAAAATATGAAATAATTTATAATAATCATTTATTATTATTATTATTATCTTTAAAAACTCTAACCCATGTAATACATGGGTAATATACTAGTGAGAGTAATAAATGACACGCTTGCATTAACATAGATAACAATTAATAATACAATTACATTAACAACAAAATTACTTAGATATTAATCATAAATTATTATATATTTGTAACATAGTTAAAAAAAATAAAACATTTATTATACATGTTATTATATATGTGTGTAGAAAAAACTAATATAAATACTATCGAGGCAGGGCGGGGATTGGTCTGCCCATAATCGATTTCGTACCCGATAAAATCACATATAAGATCATGTGTCCCGAACCCAGCCTAAAAAGTTCGGGTTTCCTCGTCGGGTTCAAGGTTTTTTTATCATCCCTATCCCGCCTCTGTATATAAATAAAGAAGAAAATGATAATAAAAATAAATAATATAGGAAATATAATTTTATCATTTGACCTTATTCAATTATATTTTATATGATAGGTTTATGAACCAAAGAAATATTAAATTAGATGCTTTTCATTTTTATCCAACCCAACGTGTTTCAAATTCCAATTCAAATTACTGACACTAAAAGTTCTAATTCCTTCTAGGGGTGTGCAAAATAATCGAACCCGAATGACTCATTCGAACCGAATTTTAAACGGATTATTTGGGTTGGGTTATTTGGTTTTCGGTTTTATTAATCGGGTTAAATGGTACCCGAATAACAATTACGGTTCAGGGGTCGGATATGATTCATGTTTATTCGGGTACCCGAATAACCTGTTTAATTTTTAAATTTCTAATTTAATTAGAATCAGAATTGTTTATATATAAAAATGTAAAGATTTAAATACCCAATTTTAATAGCCAAATCATTTAACCCGTGTACCCAAATTACGCAACCTATTTAAGCCGTTTAAACTAATTTGTAAATTATTTCATTTTTTATATTGAAACCGAATAACCTGTTTAACCCGATACCGATTAACTTGTCCCCTTATTTGGTTTGGGTTCGGCCAAAGAACCCACACCCTCAAACCCAAATAACCCGGACCGAATAACCCGATAACCATTTAACCCGTCCGAATAACACCCCGAATTCTTTCTGAAAAATTTTATGAAACAAGCACCACCTAATCTATATTTTTACATCAAGAAATTCATTTGTCTAATTTTGCTTAGAGGATGCTAATACTTTGCCCTTTTTTTTGTTTTAAAAGTAGGATATAACGCTACTTACATAATCTGACCACCATCGACATTGTTGATTATTTTCATTGCACCAAGGTAAATATTACACTTCTATTTGTTGTTTTAGGGTTGGTTTTTCTTTTCTTTTCTTTTTTCTGTAACGTTATAATAGTAATATTCAATATTATACATGATAATATTTAATTAAAAAAATTAAATATTAAATAGTTACAATTTAAGTAAAAAACAATTTCATTAGAATTTTGTATTGTGCATTTGAATAATAAGTATTTTTTCATACGATTAAACATAACATAATAGTTTCATAAGACAACTCAAAATAGTATAAACTAAATCATAATTTTAAGTGTGTAAGAAAATGTTGTAATAATAAATGTTAAAAGAGGACTAAACAAAAATTTATTAAAATAAAATAGTCAAATAAAAGATAACACTAAGATAAATGTGTGTTATGAAAATTTTAAATTTAAATTTTTTTTAAAAAAAAACGTATTGCATTTTAATAATAAAGTCTTTTTCATACGATTAAACATAACATAATAGTTTCAAAAGCCAACTCTAAACAGTATAACTAAAATCATAATTTTAAGTGTGTAATAAAATTTGTAATAATAAATGTTAAAAGAGGATCAAACAACAATTTATTAAAATAAAAGGGCAAATAAAAGATAACACTAAGATAATGGTGTGTTACGAAGAATTTAAATTTAAAATTAAAAAAAAAACATGGAAAGATGTAATTGACCTAATGGATTTGATAAATGTATGTATATATAAGATTTAGGTTCAAGTGAGTACCACCTCTAATGCAGCGCACCAGAAGGTACCACCCCTAAAAGTAATTTTTTTGAAATTTTTTTTCATGAACATGTTCTAATTAACATTACACAGATCATATGTAAATTTCAAGCAAATCCGAACACTCTAAGTGCATGAAAACACGCATCACATAAATGCAAGTTCACATGTCTTCAAAATTATGTAAGTGTGTGTTCACATCATTTTTTAGGAGCTAGGAGATGTGAATGTATGTGAAATTTACATATGATCTTCATAACGTTAATTAAAACATGTTTATGAAAAAAAAATTTAAAAAAAGTTTTTTTAAAGGTGGTACCTTCTGGTGCGCTGCATAAGGGTGGTACTCTCTCGAACCATATTCGTATATATAATAAGGTTTGAATTAATAATAAAACGAGACATTGGTAAAATAAGCTTTTAAATATTGCATTATATATATTTGTTATATACTATACATATTAATTAATTGTCAAACTCTAATGAATGGTAAATATATTTTACTATTGATTATATTTTATCATGATATTTTATCAAAAGTTATTATCTAATGCCTTTTTTTTATAAATGAAATAAGATTAATGTTGATATCATGTAACTTACGCAATGTAATTAAATACTAATGATTAAATGGTTAACATGTTGTAATTAAAGAAAAAAAAAACATATATCATTTATTATTTTATTATATATTCTAAAGTTTTATAATTTTTTTATACGTTATTCGATTATTTAATTAAATTAAATTTTTTAAAAGCGTAATTTTGTTATTGGATATAACTTTTAAAGCATAATCTATACTATATATAATAAGAAAACCACTTGGAGTTTCTGAACCATTGGATGGAAAGAAATCAATGGTCTAGATTAATGACAACTCATAATTATTTATGAAATGTCTATTACCCTTAATTAAAATCAATAATTATACATATGTCATTTTCTAAATTCATTTTCCAAATTTACTACCTTAACTATTTTGATTTTGATTTTTTCATTAGTGAATTAATATGAAATTAATATTTACCTAAAATAAATATGTGTCATTATTATCCTTAATGATAATAATTTATTTCCAAATTTACTAGCTTTCAATTTTTTTATTTTAATTATATGTAAATTTTATAATAATTTATTAAAATATAAAAAAATATGTATTTTCTAAATCAACCAATGTATTAAATGTAACCTATATATTATAATAAAACAAAACAATTAATGTCATATGTCAAATCTGTACAATACAAGAAAATTTTATTTTTCCACCTCTTTTTTTTAAAATTTAACACCTTAACTTAATTGCATTAAATTCTGACTTTATTTTTGTCATTAATTAATTAGTAATAAATTTAGATTTTGTAACATTTAAAATTAATGTTTACCTAAAATAAATATCTATCATTATTATCCATAATAATCATAATTGGATCCAAATGTAAAAATTTGAATTAGTTGTGGAAATTATTATTATTATGTATAATAAAGAAAAACATCAAATGTCACATGTCACCTCTACGTTAACCAAAAAGATAATTACAACTTATAAAAAATAAAAGATAAATACAATTTAATATTTTTAAAAAAGATAAATATACTCTATTTTTTAATCTTTAAATAATAAAAAATAAACACAATCATTATTTTTGTATGTTTTCATTTTTACTCATATACATTTTATATAAAAAAAATTTATTTAAAAATATCCACGTAACACGTGGGTTATAAACTAGTTTATGGTAATAAAATAGGTGGGAAAACGAAAATGAGATGTCAAGAGAGAGTGACATGTGGCAAAATTATTTTGTTTTATTAATAGATATAGAAGATTTGGCTAAATTAGTTTCTTAAAACAACTGGCAGCTAATTTCGTAATGGATCTTTTGACCATAAAATAAAAGAGTCTAGCATCTTCAATCCAAAAATTTTAACAAGCTTCATTTTGACAAAGAACTTAAAGTATTGAAGGATATAAATCATGTAGAAAATTATAGAAGCTAATCTTTTCATCCTTCATGTTGACAAAGAACTTAAAGAACCGGAAAAAATAATGCATCAATATTATAAGCAGCATTGTTACCTAGCAGGATGGATATCTGGAATGGAAAGTGGCGCAGCTGATCAGCATCAGACAGTGAATTGCAATTGCTGTGAATCCATGGATAGATAGTCCATTCCCCAATAGCCTGAGTCCTAAGAACAATAAATTGATAAATAAATAAGTTAATATGAGCATGAGAGTGCCATTTTAGAGATGACAGAAACATGAGGTGTTTAAAGTAAGAAATCAAAAGGGCAGATTTGCTGATTGAGAATAAAACTTGAGCAGATCATCATGTAGTACGAAAATTCATTTCCTTGAATTAGGAAATTTGTATTACAGATAAAAAATATCTCAGCATTCTAGTGAATTATTTATGAAACATCTAATTGAATTGAACTACAATGCATACTAAGACATGAAATTTCCAAGGCAAGCCCTTCCTAATCCAACGCCTGGTACGAGACAAGTAGGAGGGCTACACATACAATGAAATGTAATTTTTCATATATGGTTCCACACAATGTGTCCAGCAAGCCCTCTAGAGTTTGCTCACACAGTTGAACCACTTGTTTATGCTTCCCCAATTGTTATATGTAAGATCAAATCAGGGCAAATCCATTGATTTCATTCATTAATCAAGTATAAGTCATGAAGGATATAAATCATGTAGAAATTTACAGACCACAAGAAGAGCCTCTCCTTTCATATTAAGTAACTTTTCTGAATAACAGCTTATGGACAAAGCATCAGCAATTATCCCCAATGCTATAGTTGCTGACTCGTAAGTTCTAGATTATTGCATTATGATTATTATAACAAAAAGTGCCCACCTTTAGAGAGCAGCACATGATTGCATCTGAATGATGCCATAGAGACTTGAGGATGGATACATTTTGTATGGCTGCCAGCTTTAAGAAGCTCCACACCCAAGTAGCACCTGCAATCATGTAAGACGACTGTAAATTAAAAGAACCAAATAAGAAACTCCACACCCAGCTTTAAGAAGCTCCACACCCAGAAACAAAGATCCAAATAAGAAACAACATATATTAACACGATTGTAAATTAAAAGAGTCATCACACACCTGTAACTGTAAGGAGGAAATGGAGAGGAGGAAATGTAGAGGAGACGATGCCAAGGAGAGGGAACGTTGGTCGATGGATTGATGAAAACCCTAAACTTTAAGAAGCTCCACACCCAGAATGCATCTTCGTCTTACTGCAAGGAGGAAATGGAGAGGAGACGCTGCCAAGGAGAGGGGAGCTGGCCGATGGATTGATGAAAACCCTAAATCTCATTTCTATGCGAATATGAATTAAAAAAATGGCATAAGTATAATTATTGATTTTAGTTAAGGGTATAAAAGACATTTCATAAATAATTATGAGTTGTCATTAATCTGGACCATTGATTTCTTTCCATCCAATGGTCTACAAAATCCAAGTGGTTTTCTTATTTTATATAGTATAGAAGTATAGATGTTAAAATAGGACTAAACAAAATTTTATTAAAATAAAAGGGCTTAATAAAAGATTACGCTAAGATATGGGTGTGTTATGAAAAATTTAAATTCAAAATAAAAAAAGAAAGAAAAAACGTCATTGGCTTACTCCATACATTTGAATAATAAAGTCTTTTTCATACAATTAAACATAACATAATAGTTTCAAAAGGAACTCCAAACATAATTATAATTAAAATTATAAATTTAAGTGTAAGAAAATATTGTATTAATAAATGTTAAAATATGACTAAACAAAAATTTATTAAAATAAAATGGTTAAATAAAAGATAATGCTAAGATAATGGTGTGTTATAAAAAATTTGAATTTAATAAATGAAAAAAAGCCCGTTGGCTTACTCCATTTGGTAAGTGTGTGTGTGTGTGTGTATATATATATATATATATATATATATATATATATATATATATATATATATATATAATTATAGAAATGATCCATGTTTATATAAAATTGTGGATAAAGTCATTAAACTTTTGATTTTATATATAAAATAGTCATTATGTTTATCGTTTTATTTGTATGTTTCGTTTGTTGATTAAGCAATAAGCATTTCATTATATATTTTTTGCTTTTGGTGCCTTAATTTTATTTACAAATTTTTTTTTATTTTAAATTTAAATCTACAATAAATAAATAAGTAGTTAATTCATTAAAAAATTTAAAAGGTGATTAATTTACCTTTTCTTTTATTTACAAACTTTACTAAAATTATCGATATGACTAATTTACTTTTTATTTTTAAACCGGATGATACTTGTACTCAAAGGTATGTATGACCGGTAATTATGCTGACATGACGGTTTTTGTTGATTCAAACAATGACATGACATATTTTTATGACATGACACTTACATTAGTCATACAAATGTATGATACTTTACTGAAATTATCGATATTACTAATTTACTTTTTTTAATCGGATGGTACGTGTACTCAAAGGTGACCTGTCGATATGGTACTTATGACCGGTAAGTATGCTGACATGACGATTTTTGTTTATTCAAACGATGACATAACATATTTTGTATGACATGTCACTTACTTTATTATTATTGTTATTGTTGTTATTATTTATTCTTTTTTAGAATTTTCAACTTGTAACTAAAAAACCCAGAATATGGACATCAAAACCCCGATATTTAAATCCGAATCTTGAATCTTAAACATAACAAAATCAAAATCGTAATCAAAATTGAAACATTTAGCTAAGCAATCAAGTAGATTTTGAACCATAAATCTTGTGATTACTGAACCCAATCGTTCAAAATCAAAACCAATAAAGTGAAATCAATACAGTAAATGAAATCGATATTAATGCTTGAACCTAATCCCAAACTCGTAGTACATTTGATTTCAAAATGTTAACCATCAACACCCATAAACAAAATATGCTTGAACAAAATCGAAATCGAATCCATAAAAAGAAACCCAATTAACAAAAATAAACCCAATTAACAAAAATAAACCACACACTTAATAAAATTAAAAACAAAACAACAAAACACAAAAAAATTTGAACAACTAAAAAAAATTTGAACAACACAAAAATAAAATGAAGTAAAAAAAATTAACTAACTAAAAAATTTCAACTAAGCAAAATTAAAATGAACTAAAAATAAAATGTTGCTCCCCCTTGAATTGTGCAGATATGTTCCCCCTCATATTAATATCACCTTTTAAGTTTGCTACCCTTGCAATTGATCAGATATACAAATATCTATTAAAAAATTTTGTTTGCTCCTCGTGCACATGGCAATCCGATTCAGTTAAATCTCATATAAATGAAAACATTTAAATCTCGGGAAATTAACACAAAAGTTAAATCAAGTAAAAAATTGTAAAATTATATTGTGTAACAACTGAATGTTTAAATCTACCGATTTAACATACCCAATTTGTATACCAAAAAGTTAAAGCGTTTTTCATCTAACGCTTTGGTAAACAAATCAGCTAGTTGATATTCAGTCGGTACAAAATATAATTCTACATTACCATTTTCTACATGATCTTTTATGAAATGGTAACGAATGTCAATGTGTTTAGTTTTAGAGTGTTGCACCGGATTAGATGCTATTGCAATTGCGCTCTGAGAATCACAATAGATAGGGATCTTCTGAGGTATAAACCTGTAGTCTCTCAGTTGGCTATTCATCCATAACACTTGTGAACAACATGATGAAACAGCAACATACTCAGCTTCTGCTGTTGATAGTGACACAAAGTGTTGTTTCTTGGATGACCCGGGTTTGTCACCAAGGAATTGAACTGCTCCTGATGTGCTCTAACGATCCATTTTATCACCTGCATGATCGGCATCAGAAAAGGTAGTCAATGTAAATGATGGTTCCCTAGGATACCACAAACCTAAGTTCGGAGTACCCTTCAGATATCTTAAAATTCTTTTGGCAGCAGCCAAGTGTGATTCTCTAGGATTTGCCTGATATCTAGCACAGACACATGTAGCAAACATAATACCAGGTCTACATGCAGTTAAGTACATTAATGACCCAATTATCCCTCGATAATGAGTTACATCTGTCCTCATCGAGTTTAGATTTAGAATCAGGAGACATGGGTGTCTTCACGGGTGTACTGTTGACCATGTTAAATTTCTTCAACATGTCTTGTATGTATTTTGACTGATTGATGAAAATTTCATCAGTCAGTTGTTTTACTTGTAGCCTCAAAAAAAAAATTATTTCACTCATCATGCTCATTTCAAATTTCTGAGACATTAAAAATGCGAACTTTTTACAAAATTCAGGATTTAGTATACCCAAATATTATATCATCTACATATATCTGAATAACTATGATATCGGGACCCTGTCGTTTAATGAATAGGGTAGTGTCCACTGCACCTTTGTTGAAGCCACATTTTAAAAGATAATTTGATAGGGCATCATACCAAGCTCGGGGTGCTTGTTTAAGGCCATACAGTGACTTGTCTAAAATATATACATGATCAGGCTTCGAAGGATCGATAAACCCTTCGAGCTGATATGTATATACTTCATCAGTTAACTCCTCATTCAAAAACGCAGTTTTTACATCCATTTGAAAATTTCGTTAGCACATGATTATTGAGCGACGATTCATGCTTTTAGTTAGGGCGGCGGCGACAGTGACGTGAGTTAAACGCTTTTTGATTTTATTTTTCAGCTTCTTATGGAGAAACTCAATATCGTCAATGTTAACAAAATCCAAATCATTCTCATGCAAAAACTGTATCGATCCATCTTCTCTAAGGACTTTGAATGCTGGAGTGAACACCCGTGCCCGTTTATACATGTGAATGTTGTTGATTACAATCTTTGATTTGGACCAGTATTCAACATTTGGTCTCATTTCCTTTAGCATCATCTGATTGTATTATGCCTGTTCAGCCAGTGATGCATCTGACAAAACCATTAGAAGGCGTCTGCTGTAGGACCCTGGACTCTTTCGGAATACCATCTTGAATCTTTCTTCAAGGTATGGACTCTGGAACTCTTCAGTAGGAAATTTTCTCAAAAATTTTTTAGACCTTGAACAGGAGGTTCCTATAGCTCGGCAGGAGGAGCTTCAATCAGTTTCAGAATACGACCTCGACGGTCCTGCCTTAAATCTTCCTTTTCCTCTTCGGCTATGGTGTGAACCTTTCCCTTCGAATACCACCTCACCCATTCTAAATCATTTATATTATGCCTTGGAGTCACATCAACCCTTGTTTCAATGCAATCAACAGTTCTGGGGCCTGATGTCTCTGTAGATTGGGCTTGGGGTTGGGCTTGAGGTTGAGGAATTGTTTGGACTTGTGGGGATTGTTGGACTTCTGGGAATTCTATAGGAGTAGCTTTTATGGAAGATAGGATTTCTTGCTGTGGTACATGGGTTGGGGAATTTAGAAATTCAAAAGAAAAGGATGATTTTTGAGGTGACTCAGACTCTGGCTTAGGGGTTATCAAAGGATAGTCTTGGTCAGTAGCAAAGTGTGTGTCAGACACCAATATGACCTCAACTTTTTCAAAAAGAGGATCATGTTCCACCATAGCCCATAAAGGATCTAACTCTGCGGGGCCTTCCTGAGCCCCTGAACTCTCTTCCACATACCCTGCTTGTTTTGTTCCTACTTATGCTCCCCCTACAACCAACATTTCACCCTCAGGCTGGACCCTGGGGCGTTTCTTCCCCTCATGACGATCAGGGTCGTCCTGATCATCATGTTTCCTTTTGAGGGTTTCAGCCTGAGGTCGGCATTGGAGCTCAATGACTGCAGACTCCAATCGATCTATTCTGCCGTTTAGCTGCTCTTGGACTGATCGGGTTCCTGGTGGTTGCTCCTCAGATGCAACACCCTTACCCTTGAGAAAAGAGAAAAGGGCGGTATGCTGCTCCTCGGAAGCTGCCTTAAGGGCATCCAGGTCAGCCCGGGTAACGAACCCGACAACACGCAAAGCTGCCGTTAACATCTCGAGATTAATCTCGGGATGGCCTGATGTTGATGGCGTTGGTTGGTCAACAACATGTATTCCTTCCTTCCTTTCCGCAACTCCTTTTGGGAGTGCGGATCCGGGAGTTATAGGAGCCGCCACGGAGGCGGCTCTTTCGGGAGTGGATGCCACAGAGGCATCGTGCAATGTGTTATGGGGTGTGGAGTGAGCTGTGATCAAAGGAGGGGTTGTCACTGGGGGCAACATGTGACGTGATTCAACATCACCTCTCTCCGAGTGAGAGGGTGATGGTGTATGAGCTGATTCCCCGTGGAATGAAACAGTTTCCCGTAGAGGGGAAACCGAGTGGATGGTTTGGGTTTCTTCGACCACTGGACTAGTGGTCTTATGCGGGGTAGTCCTTACTATTGATAACTCCCTCTTCCAAGTACCCAAGATATTTTCCATTGCTGCCTCGACTCCCTCATCCTCACTCATATGTACCTCACCTTCGGATTGACTAGGCTCAGTCGGTTCTGACTGAGCCTCATCTAGATACACTGCTTGTATATAATCCATAACATGTTCTGTCTGATCTGCCAGTTAAAGTAGTGATAAAGAGATGTCCATTACCGGGACATTTGCAGAATCTACTGGAATTTTCATTCTTTGAAGCGCAGCAGTGTTGTAGACGTCGGCCTCGGGGCGTTCGTGGATATCATCGTCTTGGTCCATAGCGAACTGTATGAACAGTTGGAGGAATCTTTGGAAGGGTATGAATTTTCGTCCCCTCTTTGTTCCTCGTTCTAGAACTGCCCGCTTCAATTCTTCAAAAATAAAGGTCGCGTAGTCGTAGTGGCAGTCAAAGGCGAATGCAGCGAACATTGTGAGGACTTGGATTGAGGCCGAGTCGTGGCCGGAATGCTTACCGGTGACGCATTTGTTGATTACATCGAAAAGGACCCTCCAGTGGGACTAGAGATCCTTGGTCTGGAATTTCGAAGGCCTGGTGAGTTGGCCATCATAACCAATGGTTAGGATTTCCTTAAGTGTTTGGGTAGGAGTGGGAATGGGTGCATATGCATGTTGAGTGGGAATGCAAAGAATGTGGCGGATGGCTTTGAGGGTGAGTTTTATGGGAACGAAGTCGATTATGGTGGTGAAGTGAGGTTCGACATCATTAACACATGTTAGGTGATGCCAGAATTGTTGTAGGTAAATTATGGGTACAGAAATAGCAGTGGTTAGGGCGTAGAAGAGTGGGTGGCCTCTGATAATATCTAATGTGATATCCTCGGCTTCATGGCATAGGATGGAAAAGTTGAGCTGCCAATTGTGAGGTGCAAATTCAGCAAACTGGTTAGATGGAAGAAGAGAATCTTCAGGCAGCTGAGCATTATTATTGGGTAGCGGAGGATGGGGAATGGTTAAGGTGATTTGACGGTCCATGAGTCCTGTAAAATATGCAACAATGTTAGTTTATCAGACTTGAAATAATGAAGCATTGATACTGAGTCTGAAATAAGCGTGAATTTGAAACTGTTTATTCTGTTTAAAGCATCGAGTCTTTTATCAGTAGAATGTAAGTTCTACCGAATAAAGTCCAAAGTCGATCGTTGAGAGACCAATGTTAGAATAGACATTTTCACTCAAACGCTTATCCTAACTCTAATCAATGGTGCATAGGACATGAAATATTTTTGTGATTTTTGTACAATGCAAAAATGGAAATTTTTTTAAAAAAATCATAAAGTGATGAATTTCGGATGGACCGAAATTCGGATGAACGAATGATCCGAATTCGGTTGCATGAGAATTTCGGATGGCATGATCCGAATTTCTGGTGGGATAGAAATTCAGATGGAAATGATGCATGAAATGATAAACTAAGTATGAAACTAAGGGAGGAACCGAAATTCGGATGGATCCGAATTTCGGATGATGATGAGTATGATGAGCACTTAGAAAATAAACATGAACGTCAAAATTCGAATGGGAACCGAATTCGGATGATGACTAGAATGGGGAACACTTAGAAGTTAAATATGAATGCCACAAATTCGGATGAGAACCGAATTCGTGTGGACCCGAATTTCGGGTGGGGTGAGGCAAGGACTTAATTGCATAAAACATACAATTGATATTATACGAGTCCATCCGAATTTCGGGTGAACCGAAATTCGGTTGAAACATATAATATACTTGTAATTTTTCTAAGTATTGCCTACTGATCCGAATTTCGTATGGATCAGAAATTCGGATGGGTCCAGATTAGTGAACACTTGAACTGAAATATTGCCTAAGAAGGAGTAATCTGAATTTCGGATGGTCTGAAATTCGGATGATCTGAGTTGTGGACTTAGTCAATTTTGCAGTTAATGTGTTCACGCACATGCCAATGTGAACAGTTTTAAAAATGCATGAAAATGCAGATCCTAATGCTAAAACATGTAAGGAACATTTTATTGTTCTACACTAACTTAAAATACACTGATTTAGTAACCTAAAATTGCTAAAAACCGAATTTAAAAACCCTTCAAATTTTGAAAATTAAAAACACTAAATAAGATGTTATAATCTAAAATAAAGCAAGAAACTGAGTACTCGGTAATAGATGATCACGAAAATGAAAGAAAAATGGTGAAAAACAACTTCAAAGCGAGCTTGAAAACTGGTGGTAATGGTGGTTGGGTGCGACGGTGAAACAGAAAGAAGAAGAAGAGAAAGCGTATGGAAGAAGAAAGGGTGCCCGCCTATTTAAATAGGCGGGTCGGGTCGGTGCATAGTTGGATCCGCGCGTTTATTATGAGGAATGGGCCAAAGAAACCGTGAAAATGAAAAGAAATTGGGCTTAAATATATTAAATTAAAACTAATTGAAAAGAAAAGTTAGCCCAATAATAATCTTTTTGAATTTTTGATTTAGATTAAATATGAAGACAAAATAAAGATAGACTAACTAGATAAAATTAAGCTTAATTTAACTAATCTGATAATTTTGACAAGGCAAAATAAATTTAATAAAATCAAGAACCAAGAAAAATATTTTTGTGATTTTCTTTAAAAAGTATACTAAGAAATAAAATTATACTAAGACAAAAACAAAATAAAATCTTTTTGACTTTTTGATAAATTAACACGCTAGATAAAACATAAAATCTTTTTGAGTTTTTCTGAAAGATTACTTAAAATATAATTAAAATTGACCTAAGACTAAAATATTAGAAAATTAAAAACTAGGTTAACATACACTAACATCCTGAAATTACTCCCCCTCAATTAAACAAATATCCTTTCTGATCTGAACTCTAGAACCTTTTGACCCTTTGAAATACAGACAAACCTGGATATTATCAACGTCCCACTCAACTATGAACAATTCACATAACAAAGTTCAGAATCATTAATTATTATAAATATACATAGATAAAGAAATATTGAACTTAATTTTGAGACACAACCTTTAAATTTAAATAACTGATATTTTCTAAATAAAGGAATTTCAAACAATTATATGTTTGAAATAGAATTATTTTAGAAGATGTCTGCAATTTAGCTAGAAAGTGGATTCAACATGCCAATATGAGATACTAAAAACTGAAAACGAGGTTCGTCTAAAGCCTTAGTAAAAATATCCACAAGTTGATATTTCTGTGCTCACAAATAGAGTTCAATTGTCCCATTTTCTACATGATCTTTAATGATATGATACCTGATGTCTATGTGTTTGGTTCGTGAGTGCTGCACGGGATTGCAAGAAATAACAATCGCACTTCAAGAATCACAATATATTGGGATGTTGGTGAGTGAAAATCCATAATCACGTAACTGTGTTCTCATCCACAGCACTTGAGAGCAACAGCTTGCAACTGCTACAAACTCAGCTTCGGCTGTGGATGTGGAGACACAGTTCTGCTTTTTGGAAGACCAACTCACCAGTCTATCACCCAAAAATCGTATCCCGAATGAGGTGCTTTTCCTATCGACTCTACAACCAGCAAAATCAGCATCTGAAAAAGCGGTAAGATCAAAATCGGTTCCCTTTGGATACCAGAGACCAAGATCGGGTGTACCCTTAAGATAACGAAAAATGCGTTTTACCGCAGTTAGGTGTGATTCTTTTGGGTCGGCATGAAATCAAGCACAAAGACATGTTGAAAACATTATATCTGGTCTACTAGCCGTAAGATAAAGTAAAGATTCAATCATCCATCTGTAAGTCGTATTGTCGACACTTTTCCCAGTAGGATTAGTGGCTAACTTCTAGTTTGAAGCCATGGGAGTTGCTATAAACGTGCAAGAGTCTAAATTATACTTCTTGAGAATGTCAAGAGTATATTTCAACTGGTTCACAAAAATCTCATTTTCAAGTTGTTTGACTTGTAATCCGAGGAAAAAGTTCATTTCCCCATCATACTCATCTCAAACCTGGACTCCATTAGGGATGAAAAATTCTTACAGAAATTACGGTTAGTAGATCCAAATATAATATCATCGACATATATTTGAGCAAGCATTATGTGCTGGTCTTCCCTTTTAGTGAACAATGTTGTGCCCACCACTCCTTTACTAAAACCAGGAGAGATAAGAAAATTAGAGAGACTATCATACCATGCTCGAGATGCTTGTTTCAAACCATAGAGGGCTTTTTCTAGCACATAAACATGGTCCATTTTATGTGCATCAACAAATCCTTGTGTCTGTTCAACGTACACTTCTTCATTGAGTTCACTGTTCAGTTTGGCTGTCTTGACGTCCATTTGGTACACTTTGAAGTCTTTGTGTGCCGCGTACGCCAAGAATATTCTGATCGCTTTTATTCGTGCAACTGGAGCGAAGGTCTCGTCATAATCTATGTCTTCTTGCTGTCGGTAGCCTTTGGTGACAAGTCTTGCTTTGTTTCTTATCACATACCATTTTTGTCTCGTTTATTCCTAAAGATCCACTTCGTTCCGATGATTGTTCGGTATTTGGGTTTGGGAACTAACCACCATACTCTTAGCTGTTCAAACTGGTTGAGCACTTCTTGCATTGCTATAATCCAGTCTGGGTCTTTCAAGGCTTCATCCACACGAGCAGGCTCTATCATGCTAAGGAATGATGCAAAGAGACATTCATTAGTGACTGCCCTTCGAGTTTGGACCCTGGTAGAGAGATCACCAATGATTTGTTCGGTTGGGTGACTTCGGATCCATTTCATCTCGTGTGGAAGAGGTGAGCGAGATGGAAGCTCAGTGGTGAGTGTGAGAATGGAGGATGAGTCATCGTCGATGGTTTCGAATGAAGGTACCACTGGTTTCGATTCAGGTTCAACTTGATCTGTTAGAGGGATAATGTTTGGCACTATGTGTGAGGGCATTTCATGAGTAGATTAAACTGGAGATGTGTCTGTAGATGAAGTGAATGGCGGAGGATATAGAGTGGAAGTGGATAAGATGGTGTTTGTTGAGCAGTTGAATCGTTAGATGTGTTAACTACAGAAGAAGAAACATTAGAAGAATTAGCACTAGAACCAAAAAATTCTACATAAAATGGATCAAATAAGTTAACTAAATCAGAAGGAGAAAAAGAAGAAGATTGTGAAGAGTCTCCAGGAATTGGTGTAATGTGTAGTCCTGATTGGTCAACTTCGGGAGCCAGTTCAGCCATTTCATCGAATGTGACATGCACACTCTCATTGACTGCCCTGGTGCGAGTGTTGTATGCGCAATATGCCTTCGAATTGGATGAGTATCCAATGAAAATCGCTTCATTCGCCTTCTCGTTGAACTTCCTGAGGTTGTCCTTGTCGTTAAGCACATAGCACCTGCAACCAAATACATGTAAGTACTTGATAAAAGGAACTTTATTCAAAAAGAGTTGGTAATGAGTTTTATTAAAGCGCCTATGGATTATGGAGCGATTTTGCGTGTAGCAAGCTGTTGATACGGCTTCGGGCCACAAGAATGGAGGTAGCTTTGAGTATGTCAGCATTATGCGAGCGGCTTCCACGAGGGTACGGTTACGCCTCTCAACGATTCCATTTTGTTTGAGGTGTTCTAGCCGCAGAAAACTGATGATGAATACCTTTGGATCGAAGGAAGCTCTCAACTACCGAGTTCTTGAACTCCGTGTCGTTGTCAGATTGGATTGATTGTATAGACAGCTGCTGTTGGGTTTCAACACTCTTGATGAAATCTATGATTTCTTGAGCTGTCTCATCCTTGGATCGCAAGAACTTAACCCAGGTATATCGCGAATAGTCGTCAACGATAACCAACACATATTACTTCCTGTTTATGCTTTGTGTTTGCATGGGGCCGCATAAATCCATGTGAAGTAACTCCCAACACTTTTTTTGATGATGGTTCGGATTTCGACTTGTGAGATGATCTTTTCATTTTTCCTTTCTCATACGCTCCACACAGATGATCTTTTTCATAGCATAATTCTGGGAGTCCTTTCACCAGTTGTTTCGAAGCCAACTTGTTTATACTGTCAAAGTTCAGATGTGATAACCTTCGGTGCCATAACCAAGAGTCTTTTGACGAGGCTTTTGATAGTCAGCGAATGCTATCCTTAACCATAAGCTTGGCTACGTCTATGGTGTAAAGGTTAGAGTTTCGGGAACCGGATAAAATTTCTTTTCCATCAATACTCTTAACACTACAGTTCTTAGCCCTAAGTAACCTCTATCCCTTTATCGCAGAGTTATCCTATGCTAAATAAGTTATGAGATAACCCCTCAACATAGTCAACATCCTTGATGACTAGATTGTTTAACACTAAATCCCCGTATCCTTTGATATGAGCATGATTATTATTCCCGAATTTGACTGTCCCACAATAGTGTTCTACTATGTTAGGCAGTAACTCTCTCTCCTCCCAGTCATGTGTTTAGAGCAACCCGAATCGATATACTAGATGGATTTTGCCTGAAAAGAAAAATGCATACAATGAAAATCTATAGGCATTAAACAAATCCATCAGAAATTAACATGCAAACCGTGTTCTGAACCGAGATGTTCAGAAAACATGATGATTTTAGAACAGATCCTGAGCTGAGAGCACAGAAGCCAAACATGTCGGTTTAAGCACAACCGACAAGCAGAAGAACGGTCCTAGTCTAAGATAACTAGAAGCCAATTCATTGAAGTGCAGGTCTTGATCTGAAGTAACCAAGAACCATCTGCATTAAAATCACACAACTTTGGGTACCAATATTAGGATGGGTCCTTTTGGGTTAGGTGTTCCAGGTGAATATGGTACGTGTATAGTCTTATGAACCCATTTAGCAGTTATGTATGGACTAAATGCAGACCCTTTTGGAATGCATTTATGTTTGGATTTAACAGGCTTTGGAACCTTAGGCGATGAAACTACCTTTATTTTTGGACTCTTTGAAACTTGTTTTACATTTGCTTTGGGTTTGGGCCTAGGCAAAGTACAAGTCTCAGATTTTGTTGTGGCCGATGATGCAATATTTTTAATTTTCTTTTTCCGAATTCTTTAAACTGGATAAGGCACGAAAGCATTCATTTCAGGTGCTTGACGTCTAAAATGAGTTGGACATAATTTAAACAAGTCACCAAATGAATACTTTAAACAAGAAATAGAATTCAATACATCATTACAAACATTGTTTTCAGAGAATACATGCAACCTATCTCTAGAAACAAATTCATCTGGCATTACAACTTTCTTCACAAAAAAACTCTGCATGGTTGTTTTTGGCACTCTTCTCACATGATCTGTAGGAACAAAACGATGAGAGTCAGTACGTATGGAAGACTTAGACTTTGAAAAAATTTCTTTCCCTTGGTGAGTGGGTTTCTTGGAAGACTTAGATTGACTTTGAGTTTTCTTTGAAACCTCAGCTTTGGAAGATTTGGAGCACTCACCTTTACAACTGACAGAAGAAACTTCAACCTTGGCTTTACCTTTTTCAGATGATGTGAGAGGGATGTTGGGAGGATGAGAAACTTTTGAGGCATTTAAGTGAGAAATTACACTTTCTGAAACCATGTCACACTTTTCTTTGTAGATGATTAATTCTACATTTTGTTGAAAACTTTGACTTGCTAATTTTTCCTTACTCTTGAGAAGAGCTTCTTGATAATCAAGAGCTTTCTTTTGAGTAGAATTTAATTCTTTTTCTAAAACTTTTATTTTATGTTGAAGAACTTTTGTAGGAATGTAAAGATGGGGGATTGGTTTGACAGGTTCTGCGTTCATTTCAGCCGATGAATAGCTAGACAAGAAGTCCTCTTCTAGAGTAGGTATTCTATAGGGATAACTCTCATTTATTTCATCATATTTAAAAGGCATTTCTTTTTCTTTGTTTTCATTTCGTTTCTCATCCTCTTGGGTCAAAACTTCTTTCGATGTTTGGTAAACGAAAGACTTAAGCCCAGCACTCATATATCTCATATCATAAAAAAGAGGTAAAACTTGCTGAACCTTTTCCAAATGCTTAGTATTTTTAAAACCAATTCATTGTTTGGAATGATAAAACCTAGTCTCTTTGGGTTGGTTTAGATGAATAATTTGTTCTGTTTGACCCTGTTTTAGAAATTCATCATCTAGGGTCTTTATTCGTGACTACAAACCTATTCTCTCTTCTTGTATCATTTTGTATTTTTCCAAATTGTCTATGTTTTCCATGCTTACAGACTCTAAGCGTTTTGAAAGAACATATATTTCTGATTTTAAAGAGTTCTTTTCGTCAGTGACTTTATCCATGCAATTCTCAAGGTAAGTATTCCTATCCTGAACATCTACTTTTTCGATTAGCATTTTCTTTATCACCTCATGATTATTTAGCCACTTCTTTTCATATACATCAGATTTTTCTTTTTAGGATTGGGCTAGGTGTTCAGTCTTGAAACACTTTTCTTTTCCAGCATTTAACCTAGCTTCTAGCTCAAGTATTTGTGTGTGCAAGTTACATTCATTTTGTACAGATAAATTATTCATAGACTCATGAATGTAAAAGGAATGTACCTCGTGTGCCTCTGAATCTGATGTGGAGCATTCGGAATCCCCAAACTTGGCCATCAGACAGGCTGTTGGATCTTGCTTTGTATCCCCCTCGACAGCCGTATCTGATTCTGAATCAGATGTAGTCGCATAATCAGCCAGTCCAATGCGGTCAACCATGTAACAATTTCTGCCCCTTTCTTCTTCCTCGTTAGTGTCAGCATCATCCCAATAGTCTTCTTGAGCAACAAGGGCCATTGCATCAGACCGTTTTTTCGCTGCCTCCAACTTTCGTTCATAGTACCCGACATCATGTTCAAACTGATTTTTACAATCCCGAGCAAAGTGGCCCTGTTTCCCACATTTGTAGCACAGACGATCATCAGTTGCCTTAGGCGCATCAGCTCTAGGCCTTTTCTCTCTTCGTTCAGCCGGTTGTTTGTCAGCTCGGCGAGGTTTTCGGCTGTCATCCCAGCGGTTGTAGTCCCTCCGCTCATCACGCCTATCATCCCATTTATCGTCCCTTCTATTGTCACGCCTTTCATAACGGCGATCATCTCGATAGTCCCGTCAATCATCCCTATTGTCTCTCCTATCATCTATTCTGTCCCTCCTATCATCCCGTCTATCGTTGCGATCCCAGTCATCATGTCCCTTATCGTTCCTATCCTCACGTCTCCAATCATCCCTTCGATCATCTCTCCTTTCATCCCTTCTGTTGTCAGGATACCTCTGAGGGCAAGTGTCATAACGAAGCTGGTTGCTTGTCTTGTTTTTAGAAAAAACATCTTTGTTGAAGACGATTTGTCCATAAGGCAATTTGTTCTTGTATGGTTGCCTCTTCTTCGTCATATGGCTCATGCGGTGGTGATGCGTATCTGCATTGAGATGATGATGAACCTTGACTATAGTGGTGCATTGGAGATGGATTTGGTTGAAGTTCAGTGTGGATTGACTTGCTGGAGAGCAGGGCTAAAGAGTCAGTGGGTTTGGAGCCTGAGTTGGATGATAGTAACAAGGATGCCAAGGTATTTGCCATTTGTTTATGATGATCAACATCTCCTTGATACTTCTTAAGTTCCTTGAAAACCACATAAATCGAGACATTTGGAATGTCCAGAACGCGTTTGGTGGCTCGACTTGCAATTTGCCATTCAGGAGCCAAAGAGGAAAGGAACTGGATATTGATATCATCTTTGTCCTTTTTGATGTGCAGCTTATTCACTTCATTCAAAACTGCACAGAACCTTGTGAATGTTCCTTGAAGAGATTCTCCATCTTTGGCCCAGAACTTAGTAAATGTGGCCTTAGCTTCCTCTACTTTGGCCCTATCATCTAAATCCACCCCAAGCATTTGCATCTCTAATTCATCCCACATCTCTTTAGCTGACATCTTACTGTCAACTCCAACCAGGATTTCAGTAGGGAGGGCTTGGTAAATGAAATACTCTGCCCTTTTATCAGCCTATTGTCTATCCCTCTCTGCTTCAGTGTTAGGCTCACGAACTGTCCGGATGTTGGGACTAGAGGATCGGCATCTGGCCTTACAGGTAATTCCCAGTAATAGACAACCGGTCCTTCTGTTAATGATTGAAGTAGGATATTTCCCATGGATTGCATGCCAAGAAATTTGAGAAACCTTTGCTTCCATTGTTCATACTCATCGGGATAGAGAACAGGTGGTCTGTTCTCTGATCCAAGAACAAGTGCTTCTCGAGACATGATGAATAGTGCTGATTAAAAAAATGAAGATCTTTTGAAGTGGAAACTGAAGTTCGGATGAAGTGGAACCGAAATTCGGATGAGCCGAATTCGAGTGAACAATAGAACTCGGATGAAGATGAAGATCTCGAATGATCTGGAATTCGGATGAACAGTATAACTCGGATGAATTAAAAATGGAACGAATTCAGATGAATCGAACTCAAGTGAACTTGTAAGAAAGTCGAATGGATTGAAATTCAGATGAACAGTAGTATCTCGGATGGGAACTTAACAGAAATACAACACTGGTGATTCGAATTCGGTTGTGGATCCGAAGTTCGGATGATCCGAATTGTTTTTCAAAAAAGTTTTAAAATGAAGAACAAATAATTTTAAGCACCCGAAAAATGGTTTAACACAATTTCGGATGAACCGAATTTTGGTTGGGTCTGATATTTGGTCCGAAATAGGTTAAATTTGGTACAAATTGGTCTGAAAAATGATCCGAGATGGGATCCGAATTTAGGTCCGAGATGGTCTGAATTTTAACAATTGAAATAATTCCAGATTTCCAGTATATATATTAAAATGCAGTTTAAAGCCTGAAAATAATTTATAAATGTTTGGATTAATTTTCAAAACACTTTTTGTGAATAACTATTAACCAAAACACCTAAAAATATGGGAATTTTGAACCAAAATCGATACAAAAAACCCAAATATACGAATATGTATTTTCAGCAAATAATCGATTAAAACTTGTAAAGATTGAACTAAATAGGCTCGAAATCAATACAGAAGTAATGATAGATGATTATAGAATAGAAAAACACGAAAAACATAATTTTTAGATGGGTTTTAAGATCAAACTGAGAGTTTTGAAGATGAACACGAAGAACACAAACACTGTGAGATCCAAAATCAGTTGAAATCCACCGTTTGGCTCTGATACCAATAGTTGTTCTTGTCCCAATAATAGTCAGCACTCAATAATATGATTTCAGCACAAATCCAAGACAAAAAGAATAATGAAACTGGATTTTTGTGACAAGTATTGAAAGAGAAATGTCAGAGAAAAAGAGGCGGCTGCTTTTGCTATATCAGAAGAATGACAAATCGTGTGGGAAACCCTAGGTGGGGTTTCCTTACATCATTAAAATCAACTTTAAGAGAATTACAAAATAGCCTCTTAACTTCTAAATCTACTAAAGTAAATTATAAATAAAAGGAAACTCTAGAAATAAATTACATAGAAATAAACTAACTAATTATTACAAAATGAAATTCCACATGATTAAAATTAAGGTCTAACAGCCTTTGGTCGGACAGAACTGATCGTTCAAATCTGACCGTCCCACAGAATTTGTCAACAAAATTCTTTGGGCGTCTCGCTGTCCGGTCATATGCTTGGAACATCCGGAGTCAAGGTACCACACATGATTTACCTACAAGACGAAGTAAAACGTGAGGTACCCACTTATAGTTGGGTACTTTGGATTTTGGTAAATCATGTGGTAATTCTTTAGGTAGATTAACAAATAATTTCTTTGTCTTTGGAACCCACTTTTTAACAGTCTTTTTGGGTATCCATTTTTGTACAGTTTTTTTTTGAACTGATTTTGCAATGTGTTTCTTTGGATCCCTTTGTCGTTTAAGACTGGGAACCTTGTTCTTTGGCATCCATTCAAACATATCGGAATTATGCAATGATTTAACATTTAACGCATGACATTTGGCAGAATTAAACGAAAACATTTCAGCACGAGAGTATTAAGGAACATTGTTTAACAGTAGATTTATTACAGACATACTTCTCTACAGATCTAATCCTATCTGTAACACTCGTATCTTTCACTCTCCACTCTTTTTTAACACTCGTCTTTTTCTTTGCCACTTGCTTCTTTCGCCAAATTTGCTTCGATGTTCTTTTCACAGAATTATCTGACATAATAGAAGAACAAAAATTAGTTCATTTAGTATCAGCTTTAATCTGCAAAACTTTCTTACCTTTTAAAGTATCTGCTTTCTTTGCCATTGTTACCTTAGATGAAGATGATTCACCTTTTTCAAATTTAGGAGTGACAAAAGACACTTTTGTTTTATCCTTCTTGTGTAAAACAGGTGATGGAACTGATTCAACCTTAGAATCTGTAGGTATTTGTAGGTCCCAAAAGGTTTATTGTTCTAAGCTGTAGAGGGGGGTGAATACAACAATTTAAAACTCAACACTCTTTTCTCAATGTTTGTGTATATTTTATTAACAAGTGTTAAATTACAAACAAGCTTGACTGCGGAAAGGTTCAAGCTGAGATGACAGATACAACAGTTGTTTAACTAATCTAAGACACACTCAGACTAGATACAATGACTACACTCACTTAGATGTACTCACTGATTTTACAAGACACAGATGGGCAGCTTGAACAAGAACAGCTTAGACACACTCTACTGTTTTATTCAAGCAGACTTGCATGCATGGAATAACACACTTCAATGCACGATCTGATTTCACACTCTTGGATGTCTCACAATCCTTAGAAGCTTCCTTTTATACTCTCACTGAGAATCTCAGTGAAGCTTCTTCATTGGACAGATGAGATAGTGGGATGTCTTTCCAAAAAGACAAGACACCTTTCTGCACGTTCTAATAAAGCAGATTTGTCTTCATATGGCAGAATCTTTATCTTTTTCTTTTTGGCACTGTTGCATAAGGCTTTAACCAAAAGAGGAATGTCAACTTTGCATCTTTCTTCTTTTGTTAAGGCCATTTTGATATAAGAAAAGGCATGTCACCCTTTTCAGATATCCATTTGTCTTCATGTAATAGAACAGCGTAGGCAAGCTGTGCAGTTTCTGTTTTCCACTTTGTCTTCGACTTTGTAAACTGATCTTGTAGCCAAAAAAAATACACGAGGACTTGGAAACATATTCCATAAAGTGTTTAGCCTGTTCACAAAGAACAGGTTCTGTTCACAAAGAACAGGTTCTGTTCACAAAGAACAGAACACTTGTATTCTGTCTAAGCTGCTCATCAGAGTAGAGCAGCGTAGACAGTTTATGTCCAGCCTGTTCAACAGACAGAACAACTTGGACAATCTGCCTTTGTTGCAACGAATGCAACAGGGTAAACACCTTTGGGCTGATATTGCAAATCACTTTTCAGGTTTCAATAAGGCATAAACAGGCCTTAAATTATACCTTCAAGAGCATCAAACAGGTTTGATTAAAAATCTCCCCCTAAGATGTAGAGCAGGTTTGACTGAAGCCTTTTTGTGCCTAACAATCTCCCCCTATTTGCAATATTCAGTCTGAGCTGATTTAATCAATAATCACTATACATTTTACAATACATCTTGCTGAAATAAAATTACAACATTTACGTAAAGTAAAAGATCAGTTTATATATACTGATTTTGATTACATAAACAACATATGTTTTTACAGAAGTACAACTAATGTACTAGTGTATATTACAACTAATGTAAATAAGAAAAAGTTACAACTGATGTAACTAAGTATAACTTATGTACAAAAAAATTCAACAATTTGGACTGTTGATGATGGGAGCAGATAATGGCAAGCATGTCCAACAGATGGACAGCTTCCATTCTTCACCTACTCAGATAGTAGATGGACTTCACTGCATTGGTGGTGGCAGTCCTTCTTAAAACATTCTTTCAAGCTCATCCCTTGTTTCCTCCAGATCTTGAATTTCAACTTTGAGAAACATAAAGTTGGGATCTTGAAGCTCCCCTCTCTCATAAAAGCCTCTGAGCTGGTCCCAGATGGCTGCTCTCCACTTGCTGGATTGCCTGAAGGAGTTTGCAAGTCTGAAGGCTACAAGTTGTTTGAGACCCACTTTGTATAGGTCTGATGCTCTTTGAAAGCACTTCTTCTGAGTTAAGAGATCTACAAAAAATGCTCCCAACTCAGGTTCTTCAATTACATTGCCTTCTTCAAATTCTACTCCTTTGGGCAGGCTGTGGTCAACTCCTTTGATCTCTACAGCGTATTCACCTTCTTCAATCAAGATTAGGAGTTCCTCCAGCTCAGAATCCTTTCTATTCCTCTTAGCCTTTATTTTGGGGTAAGTCACAGAGACACCCTCACTTACTTCTTTTGAGATCAGGCCAAGGTCTTTCACTCTCTCCATCAGCTTCTTGACATATGCCCTAATAGTCTTAGCCGTTTCAGACTTAGACTGGCTCAGGGCAACTGCCAGCTCAACCCATTCCCTGTACCCCATTTGTGCAACATCAGTGTAGTCATAAGATTCCAGTTCTGGGCCTGTAGCACCCATTCTGGTTATTTGCAGCTTCCACTGTTTGCCTTTTCTTGAGATAGGGACAGCTTTGACAATAGATTCCTTGGCAAGTCTTCAATCAGCAACATCATGGAACATTTTCCTTGCCAATTTGTCAAAGTGGAACTGGGCCCTTGCAGAGGATGCTTGCTTGGTTTTGGTCACTAAGACCTAAGCACCCTTTTCCTGTTCACCTTCCTTTTCACCAGCTGATTCCTTAGCAGTTTCCAGCAGTTTTCTTTGCACATCCTAAGAGGGCATTTTGATTTTGCTTGCCTATTTGAGTGAAAAGGATCTGACAGCTTTGGCAGAGGCCTCTTCTTTTCTCAGTGTTTCCAGGGCTTTGAGCTATTCATCTCTGAACTCATAATATTTGTCCATAGTAACACCCATTTCCTTAGCCCTTGCTCTGTCAAACTTCAGCTCTGCTGCTTTATGGTGATCAGGGTCAACAACTGCTTTTTTTTCCTTTAGCTGTTGTAGTGGTAACAGCTTCAGGAATGTCCTCCTCTTCTTCTTTTTCTTCCAGAATTAGATGCCTCCTTCTGCTGCCTGGCCTGTCCTCAGAAATGAATTCCTCCCCCTTAGATTGTGCAGGGATTGGAGATCCAGCCTGAGTAGGCTGAGCAGCTTCAGTTTGATGAGAGGCACCTTCAACTAGAGCTGCACCTGTTACAGATGCACCGCCTGTTTGACCAGTAGATGCTAATTTCTCCTTGGGAGAAGAAGTTTTCTCCCTCTTAGACTTAGTCTTTGAGGCAGACAACTTCTCCCCATTTGACGGAGATGGACCAGCACCTTCAACAACTGGTCTGCCTGAAGAAACAAATTCAGCAGGCTTCGCAGCAGTTTTGGCAGCAGGTTTGGGACCAACCAGGCTATGCACTAAGAAAGCCAGGTTGTCCTTCACCTCTGCAAGTTGGGAAAGACAGGTTTGAAGAGAGGATGATTGTGAATCAGCAATAGAGGTCAGCTTAAGAATATTTTCTCTATCAGAAGCTGTGAATAGCAGACTTTGAAGCTGTGCAAGATGTAACTCAAGAGAGTCCTGCACATCAGCAAGGTTTGCTGAAACAGAATTTGATAGAGAGACTATTAGAGTGTTTAGGCTGGCCAAGATGGTAGGAAGGGTAGTAGTGCAAGTAGTGAGGAGAGTGGACAGCTGTTGGGATATGGCTGTCATAGAGGACACAGAAACCTGTTGGTATGAAAGAATTGAGGAGAGGGAAGTGGAGATATATTGCAGCTGTGCAGTAAGTACAAGCAGCTGTGAGGAGGTGTCAGTTTGAAGAGTGGATCGAAAGGAATTATTGAACACATCAAAGAATCCTTTGAGCTGTTCAGACAGAGTCTGAAATTAGAGAGGGTAGAGAAGACATGGAATTTTCTAAAGAGCCAACTTTGTTGGTCAGCAAGGAAAGATGATCCTTCAAAGGCAGATCTTTAGGGGATGGAGGTGTATGGGTAGACTGTTTGGATTGTGTAGATGGGGATGAATGAGATGAGGAGGATGAGGCAGGTGTTTGGGGATGTGATGGAGAGGGATAAGGTACTTTTGAGAGAAGTTCCATAGCCTGGGCAAAAGTAATGTGGCCCAGCTTGGAGGGGTCGATAGGTCCTTCAGCAGTGGCTGTAGCTGCTTCATCAGGAGAAGGGGTAGAGGATGGTAGCCTTTCAGATGCTTCTTGTGTTGCAGCACCTTCATTAAGGCCAGGGATGGTTCCCTCTGCAGCACCTTGGTTTAAAGGTACCTCATCATTGGGAGATGGAATATGCATTTCAACATCAGCAGTGGTGAAACCTGCTGATGGAGTTTGCATATGAGGAGCAGCCTCACCAGAAGGATGTTCTGTTCCCTGTGGTTCATCAACTTGGGTTATTGGTCCTTCAACAACTGTTGGGTGTACAACAGCTGTATCATGAGGAACAGAAGTTGGAGGCTGATCTACTGGATGGTCTAATCCAGCAGGTTTGACACCTCGTGCAGGCTCAGGGTGTGAAGAAGTATGGGGTGGAGACTGTGTGGACCCAGTATGGAGTGGAGTGAAATCCTGTCTTTCAATATTCCCAGCATGTTGGGAGGCTGGTGATGTGCCGCTAGCACACCTTAATTTTAATTATGAAATGGATATAAATATACTAGAACTAGCGACAATTAGGCAAGTATCACCTATCGTTTGCTAATATAATATAAGTAAGTCCGGGTATCGAACTCATGGACAATCTGGTGTAATGATGATAATAAGTCGTCGGTTAATAATTAGCTAATATCGTCATGTGTTTGCATTTAAAATAAGGAACATGTAAAAAGTATAAAATCACGAGCGCAAATCCACACAAGTACGAGATATACACACTTAGAAAGAAAGGTTTTAAGATTGCAATTTGATAAGGGTAATCAAATGGGAATGCTCCCCCCTAAACATTGGATGAATAACAATGAACACGCTTGGAATGAATAACACTTGAATTTAAGAAAATAAATCATTAAGATCACTCAACAATAAAAATCTTAAATCCAACCTTTTACGTAAAGTAACAAAGATCACTCTAATGAATACTTTGACATAAAATCATATGCAAGTAATGATGATGAAATTACAAGATCACTCAAACTAAAATCATCATCCCAATATTAACTCTAAGAAAATATAGAGATCACTCAACTATATTTTCTTAAATTAATAAAACAAACTAAATACTCACAATCATGTTTTTGTTATGAAATATTGTTTATCAACTCACGTATCAAAACATTCGTTTATATTAACATTCACACCGAAATACTACCATATTTATAATCATAGTTAAACACTTAAATAATCTACCCTTTTTACTCTCACAAGCTTAAAAGATTAAACAAAGTAATAAACTCACTCTATTCGAAATGCATATAAGCAAACCCGATTCACATCTAGGAACACAAATATTCATGGCAAATCATTCAAGTGTTAAACTAAAGATTATAAACATTCTTTCAAGAACATGAACATAAATATTTTCATTCCAACAAATAGATAACTATCATCCAATGTTTAGGGTTATACAGACCCAAATGATTACAACAAAACAACTACTCCATATACATGGACATACACAAAATATACATCATATGTAGAGGAAAACTAAACATAACCAAAAGATTTAGAAATGTTTAAACTCCCCTAACGATGAATATCGTTGTTGTGTTGTTGAAACCTTCAACGTTGCACTCAAAAATGGCTCCAAACCGACTTTCTTGCCTTCCAAATGGAGTGAAAATCGTTATTTTGTGTGAAGGAAACGAGCATGATCCATAAATGCTGCTGAAAATGCTCTATTTATAGACTTGGAAGGGCACGCCGTGCCTATTGTGTGTCACCTCCTTATTGGCTCTGGAATTGCAGGGAATGTTCGTGTGTCAGGTAGGGCACGCCGTGCCTAAAAGTAGGCACGCCATGCCCTCCACTTTTCAGCTGATAGTCTTCCTGGCATGCCTAATCAGGCATGGTGTGCCTTTGAGGGCATGCCGTGCCCTTTTGAGGGCACGCCGTGCCTTTCACTTTTCAGCCAAAAATCTTGATTTTCTTCCAACAAACCCTACAAATAAAGATTTAACATAAATAACACTTGTAGGAACAAAATTCAACGTTTTACCTCAACAAAACACTCTAAAAATAACAGATATTGCCCGGAAAATGTATAAAATTATGGCGATATCAAATATTCCCACACTTATGTTTTGCTTGCCCTCAAGCAAATTCAGCCAACTAACATGCTTACGAAAAGAACTCAATGGTTTTTAACGTGATTGTCAATTCACCAAGATTTTAGAGATCTAAAAGAATTAAAGACTTAGCGACGAAAAAGAGCAAAACATCAAATAATAGGAACCAAACCTTGAATTCTCGATTGACACCTGAAATAGCTACATAAAACAACCTAATCAAATCAGAATAAAGCAAGACTTAAACACCTCACTAAATTGTAACAACCTAAACTTTAATTAACGTCAATCAGCAACAACAAACATGGTTAGCAACAATTACCAAGTTTAGAGTTAAATAATATGTTAAATGTAATTTTAATTACATTTATTAGCTATGTATTTTTATAAAAGTTAATAAAAGTTACAACTAAATTATGAGTTTTAATTATAAAATTGGTTATGTCAAAATAAAATAAAGGTTATAAGTTAAAAGTGATAAAATGAAGTTAAGACAACTTTTGTGGTCAAATTGTGAAATTAAACAAACTTTATTTAGTTAAAACCCCCAATTATATGCATCTACCGTCATTTTATCAGATTAATGGCACTAGAAATTCTCCCAATCTCTTCTAACAGCTACGGTTCCTTCACAAGGTTCATCACAAATCCAACCTCAAAATTCAAGAATTAAAGATGGAAATCAGCATATGGAACATGAACATCAAGATTACATGAAAGATTTAAGGTAATAATATCAATTTAGTTCTTGTCTGTGGGTATAGGAACCCATGGTTCCTGAATTTTTGTAGGGTTTGAGTGTCTTCAAAATCATCAAATTGAACATCAAATGGTGTTTAAAATCAGAAATTTAAATCCATGCATGTGATTAATATGTGGTTAATTGAAGATGTTTAGCATTTTAAGGATTAAAATACATGTTTCTGCATATGTGTGTCGGGTCCTGTTTTGTCGAGAATGACCGGCCAAGAAGACCAATAGGCCTTCGGCCTTGACTCTATTCTATTCATGTGTCTTTGCTTTGTAAATTTTGCATCTAATTCTCCTTTAAATCTTCATGAATTGCTGCTGGAAATTAGATAAAAACAGAAAGTATAATATGAAACTGCAGTCTTGTGTGTGCAGTCTTAATAAAACAAAAGTAGCCCATTTCATATATTAACAATCTCGGATAGTTGGAGCTGTGAAAAGAAACCGAAATCTGTCCAGCAGCATACTTTTATTGTTTTCTCGGATGTTTGTGGCTCAAATCAGCAACCAATTAAGTCACTTTTATTTGCATAAAAAGGGTTATGCGTATGTCTGTCGAAAACAGGAAAGGCATCAGCCTTTCCTTCTTTTTTTTAAAGCGCATTTTAATTACCGAATTGTGGATATGTGTGTGTCGATATGTGGCTGTCCAAAACAGAAACATGACAGCAACTTTCTTCCCTTTTTACTTTTGATTCATAAAGTATGTGTGTGTCGATGTATAGGCAACCCCTTTCACTTTCAATTGCATAAAAATAAGTATGTGTGCAGTGTGTATGTAATGGATGAATAAAGCTATTAAAAAGAGAGCTTACAATACCTTTATTTCCTTAAAAACATATAAGTTAAATATGTGTAAAGTGTGCAACAAAAAGGCATCAACAATTCATTCCTTTTCTTGTTTTGTTTCTATCGAGTACATGCATGGATGTGTGCTGTTGTATGTGACAGAAAATAGAAGCAGAAACAGCCATAACACCCTATTCATGTATAAGTGAGCAACAACCATTTCCAATTCTTTAATTTTTCGGATAGATGCAGGTGTGTATGCTGAGAGTTAAAACAGAAAACAACAACCCTTTTCTTTTAAACATTTCAGCCTCCATTTTTAGTCTCAAATGGACCTCAATATTGCTCTTTAACCTTGAACATGTAACATGAATTTGTTGGCTAACCTAAGGGGTGTTGCTGCTGTAATTTCGAAGCACGGACAGCAACTAGAAGTTGTGGACAGCAGCATAAATCAGTTACATAACGATATCCAAAGATGGCTTGGCCTTAGGCCGAAAGCCTCATTTTATGGCTCAATTCTTTTGGCCTTCGGCCAAGACAAATGGAACCTTAAATAGTACTGTATAACCATGTTGCATGGCTGTTATAGAACCCCAAATATGGACCATAAAAGCTGCAAGAGCAGCAGCAAAAACAGTTGCAAACAGTCCCCAAAGAACTCACGTTATGACTTGGCCCTTGGCTAAAAGTCTCTCAAACCCTCAACCATTTCTTTTAGCCTTTGGCCCTAGCCTTTAGACCCTTTAATAACTTGTTTTTAGCTTGTATTATGGATGTCGTTAGGTCCTAAAGATGGGATATAACAGCAGCAAAACACAGCTTTAAATTGACAACAATTTAATGCTTTATTTTATAGCCTAAGTCCGTGAGTTCTTGCATTAATCGCCTTAACCTTTGGCCTTCTCATTAAGGCCTGAAAAGTGACAAATATAGGAGCATGTTTGAAGTATATTAAGTTTATATGTATCATTATTCGAAACGATTTGAATTCATATGGGTGTAAACGATGGCATTTCAATAAATATGTTGTTCATTGCCATGATCACCAAAGCAAAGCATAAAGAGATTATATGAATCAATCAATTGAATCTGTGGCTCTTATAAACATGTCCATGAAATGCATATAAAATCATAGTCATTAAATCATGGCAAGTTAAATAATAAGCTTAATTGCGATTTAACAAAGTCTGAAATGACATGAGAAGTCAATAAATGAATAAGTCCATATGTAAGCTACAGAAAAACAAAGAATGCGATATAAATACATAATTCTATCGTAAAAAGTCAATAAGCTTATGTAATTTGAATTGTCATGCGAATAGCAGGTTCAGCTAAATCTGAACCATGTTGTAAAGTCAAAGTCCGTAAAGCCAAGCCAGAAAAGTCAAGTTAAAGCAATTAAAGCCAAGATCAGTTAATAAAGTCAAGCCAAAGTCAGAGAAGCAAGTCAAAGCCAAAGTTAGAGCCAAAGTCATTAAAGTCAAAGCTAAAGTCTGTAAAGTCAATTGCTAAATCCTGAGATAACTCAGGTGGTGGATTCAATCCGCTTGCAAAAGTCAAAGTCAACAGTCGTGCAATAAAACCAGTAACTGTGAGTTATAGATATAACTGTATACATGCTTGTCTTCCTGTGAGACATATTGTTGTTCTAGCTTTATTTGAAAGTCTAATATGCTCAGCTAGAATGTGACCTGTGCACACCTTGGTACGGTGATGCCCTGTGGATCATGATAGCTTTTTATATATCATCCTGCACAAATGTCTTTACAGTCTGAATTAGTCCTGGATATATATTGTTGTTGCTATCTTGATTCATTACTTTGAATGCTTTCAGTTATTTGCCTCGTTATTGATGCTTTTCATATGCTTCCACATAATTCAAGTCTGAGAAAGTCCATGTCAGTCTATGATTAAGTCTACTCCGATGTTTGCCCACGTTGTCTTACTGGTAGCTAGCCCAGTATGTGGTTGGCCCCCACAATTAAAAGCGTGTGCGTGGGATTAAACATCATCCGATCTTAAGTCCTATGTCTCACAATGTCTGGCTGATAGCGGCAGTCATGTCAAAATCACGCTTAAAGTCAAAGTCAGATCTCAAAGTCAAAGTCAAAAGTCAAGTCTCCGCTTAAAATTGTCATGGCATGTTAACTGTTAAATCTATAATCTCACTAAGCACCGCTTACAGTTGTTGTTGAATCTTTTTACAGGAAAGTTCAAAGGAAAAAGTCCAGCTGAACCAAGTCATCTGCGCGCCCGAATTTGAAGTCACTAGACCACTACTTCAACTGAAATTGGTATCGAATGAATTGATTATCGTGGTGGTTTGGGTAGAAGCAACGACATGTATTGTGGTTATGTACTAGATTAGTGTCCTTGTGCCCTTTATAGTTTATTTTTAAACTTTAATAGTCTTGTTTTAAACTTATTGTAAAATAATCTTAATTTCTGTAATGACTTAATTCCGCACTTTATTTATTCTATCTTAGTTGTGATTGATGTTGTATTGCTCCTTGGGACCTAGTCATTCAGGACTGCCCCGTAAGGGACGATCTTGACATAAATGAAGCTCTCTGCCCTCGGTGTTAAGGTTTAAACAAAACACTCCAATGCACAATTCGTCATAATTACTTACCATAAGCTTGCCAAAAGATCAAAATTCCAACACTTGAATTGAAACGACGCATACATCAAGAGGGCTTCAAAACAGGGAAAAATTGGGTTAAAAGGGTAAGGTGAGAAATTTTTGGAAAGGTGGCGTGAAATAGCCTTAAGTTCGTACCCACAAGAAACGTCTCTAAAACACAACATAGCTAGGAGTGAGCAACCTTTGATTTTTATTGAATTACGAGATTACTATTCTAGAAGCTTTCCACGAATTTGTCTTTTACGAGCTGGCCTTAAGTAGCTCAATTATTGTTGGTTCTTTTTCTTCTTTTTTTTTTCTTCTTTGTGTATATATATATATATATATATATATATATATATATATATATATATATATATATATATATATATATATATATATTTGGGTTCAAATGAGTACCACTAGTTTTGCGGAGTACCGGAGGTACCTCACTTAAAATCATTTTTTTTTGAATTTTTTTTTTCATAACCATGTTTAAATTAATATTACAAGACTACTTGCAAAAAATCACACATAAACACACACTAGAATTATGTGAAATGTGTGTGTTCACATGAACGTTACTGTTGTGAACATGTGTTCACAACTAAGCATGTTCACATGAATTTTTTCACGTTCACTGTTGGTACACCATGTGTGACGATAGCAGTCTAAGTGATCCAACATTGTGATTTAGCAAGTGTTAGATATTTATGTTTATATATGTTTGACAGTTATTGATTGTGTGTTTGAACTTGGTGTAACATATTACAAGAAGTTCAAACATAAAGATCAAAGATTAATTCAAGCATAAGTTAATAACATAAGTTTCATATATATGTTAGTTAGATTCAAATTCTATAAGGTTTGACATTCGAATATGTGACAGATTCGAATGTGATCCTAGATTCGAATATAGGCAGATTCGAGAGTGTCAGTGAGGACAAACTCGAATGGGCCTTGGGCCAGATTCGAGTTTGGCCCATGTCAGACTCGAATTAGCCTCTATAATTAGGGGTAGTCTCGAAATATTGTCAGACTTTTTGCAGAATTCGAGAGTGATTAAGCATTAAGCGATCTCGAATTTATCATCAGTGTTAGTGTCGTTTCGGAGAGAATCAGTTCGTAGGTGCGTTCGTGTGTCGTTCGTGCAGCTTCTGATAGTCTCCGTGTTTCTGGTGAGAGTTGTTTCCGTCTACCCGTTAACGAGGATTCCGCACTCGTTGACGGTTCCGCGTCAGATAGATCTCGTAGTGGTAGACCTTACAAGTGGTATCAAAGGCTACGGGGTGTTCTTAGTGTTCTTCGTGTTCATCTAGATACATCCTAGGTTTCTTGACGCTATTGGACGGTTTTTCTCTCATATTCGTGTTTTTCGTGTGTTTTCGAGCTTAGCAAATTCTTATCCGGGAAACACTTTGTTATTTTTCACGTTTTTGATCGAAATCAATATTTTTCGTTGTAAAAATATTGATTTAATCTGCACAACGTAAAGAAATCCAAGTGTTAGCCGTTTTTTCGAGTTTGCGGCGCTCGAATCTATTAGGGGTAATTAGGGTTACACTTAGTCTCGAGTCTAACCAAATACGCTCCTTTCGAGTCTGATACAGAGTGTTTTCGAATCTAATTCGAGTTTGTGCTAGTTTCGAATAGGGTCTCGAGTCTGCTGTCATTCGAGTTTACTTCGAGTTTGGACTAGTATCGAATAGGGTTTCGAATCTGCTGAGTGTTCGAGTTTGCTTGACCTTCGAGTTTAAGGGACTTTCGAATCTGTCATAATTTCGAATTTAATTGAATTCCAAAACTTAATCGAATTTAATCCCAAATAAATTTAAATTTAATTATATTCGAATCTACCTAGATTCGAAAGAATTAAGTCAAATTAGTTTCGAATTAAATTAATTAAGTTCAATTCAATCACTTTCGAAAAGATGTCAAATCTTCAAAAATTCCTGGAAATGGACCACGAGGTTGGGAAGGCAAACATTCCGCCTAAGCTGATGAAACTCAAGGATTATTACTGGTGGAAAGATCGGTTTACCGATTTTGTGCGTTTCAACGACATGCGCATGTGGGTATGTATTGACGAAGGATACATTCCACCTATTTCTGAAGTTGAAGGCCGTCAGAGAGTCTTATCATACCAAATGATGAAGGAGGATGATAAGAAACTGTATGAAGCCGAGAGCAGAGCGTTTTCGATAATTAGAATGGCGTTGCCTCAGGATATACTACACACATTTAGGACTCAAAAGACATCTAAGGAACTTTGGGAGTCACTAGAGAAGAGGTGTGAGGGTAATCCTAGGGTTCGACGAAAGCGTATGGAGCTGTTGAAACAACAGTTTGCAATTTTCAAGGCGTTGAAGGATGAACAGCTGGATGACACAATCACCCGCTTCTATCATCTGTTGACGGAACTTGAAAGTCACGAGATTGAGTATACTGACACCGACAAGAACAATAAGCTTCTTGATGCCTTACCAGCCAAATGGGCTATGTATGTGGCAATGATAAAGCTTAACGAGGATAAGTACTATACCCAATCTCTGGAGGATATTGTGGGAACGTTGCGAGCTTATCATTTCGAGCTACTGAAGGTCGAAACTGATTACGAACAAGTCCAGAATCCAGCGATGTATTTTGGAAAATCAACAAAACCTTCAGCGACCGCCGATCTGAAGACTGCTACAGCGTTTTTCACCGGAGAAACGTCGTCACCAGCAGAGTCTGATGACACACTGAACAAAACGTTCTTAGGGTTGGGAAGATCAGAAGAACAGCAACCTCAAGCAACATAGGCGACGACATCTCAGAGCTATTCTAAGATGCCCATGAGCGCGAAATCAGAGGAAGAACATTTGAATCTACTTGCTTCATTTGTGGCCGCATACGGGAACTGCGTTCAAGGGAAAATTAACGATCCTGCTCTCTTGGATGAAGATTACGATCAGGTCGACCCTGACGATCTTGAGGAGATGGACCTTAAATGGCAACTGGCCATGGTAACCCAACGGGTTAAAAGATTCATCAAACGAACTGGGAGGAATCTGACTATGAACAATAAGGGAGTTGGATTTGATAAGTCCAAGGTCAAGTGCTACAACTGTCAAGGTCTGGGACACTTCGCCAGAGAATGTCAGAGACCGAAGGTAGAGACGTACCAAGGGCAGAGTCAGCATCAGGGACAGTATCAGAATCAGTCTCAACAACGGTACCTTCCGAGTTCATCTGCCAGTCAAGCAAATCTAGCTGGTCTATTGTCGAACGTCACATCAGACAGACAGCTAGATGGTACCTACGACTGGAGCTCACATCCGGAATCAATGCTCGGGCTTTTATGGCTGAAGTCACGGAGAATGGATGTGCAGGAGAAGAGCAGACCACAAGGGACAGCAGTCCGATGTGGGTGGAGAAGACGAATGATCAGACGCTACTGGAGTTTGCCGCTCAAATGGCCAACGTGGAATCCGACCACACAAAGGTTAGTCTGACTTACTCTCTTTTTCATGAATTATGCTTGTTATGTGTTACTTCTAATGATAGGTTAAATCTAGTCTTAGAATCACATCAAACAATAACTGCTCAAAATGAGTCTTTAAAGGTTGATAATGCTAGCCTAAACGATATTAAACAAGATCTTAAGGAAAAACTAAAGGCTGATGCTCAAGATGTAATAGTTCTGAATGACAAACTGAGTGAGCAGTGTGTTAGGTTAGAGCTTATGTATGAGCATGTCAAGGCCTTGACCAAAAGTCTTAAGGACAAAGACATAGAGCTAGCTGAAACAAAGGTAAAGGTAGCAGAGGCCAATAGTAAGCTAGAGAAGTTTAGGAATTCAAGCCTGAACCTAGGAAAAGTTTTAGATGCCCAACGTCAATCTAAAAAGCCTGTAGGTTTAGGATTTCATGAAATTCCTCCACCTTTTAATGCAAACTACGTGCCTCAACCTCAGGAGAAAACTGATAAATCAGTAGACTTAGAGGACTTACCTGCACCTATATCTGAGCCTGAAATAGAAAATACACCTAAGGTGGCTGACACAACTGTCAAGGTTAAGAAACTCAAATTTGTGTCTTCCTCCAGTGAAACACCTGCAGGAAAACAGAAAATTGATTTTAATGATCAGGACGATGAGCCAGTCGCAATAGATGTACAAAAGGACCAAGACACTAGTGAGACACCTAAGTCTAAGGGCTCACAAAAGAAGCCAATAGACAAAATGTCATGCTTTAGATGTCACGAGAGGGGGCATGTCGCTTCTACCTGTCCACATAGGAAAGTTGATACGACACCTAAGACAGTGAAGCCGGAACAGCCTAAACCCTCAACAAGTGTGGCGAGCACTAGTAGTTCTCAGAGTACCGAGAAAACTGTGCAGGCTGCACCAAAACAAGTTGTGAAACAAACACCAGTTAAGGTTGGACCAAAAGACGTGGTTAGGACGAATTCACCAAATCGTGTCATTAATCAATCTAGGTCAGCACCTCAACAAGTCAATAGGAGCACAACACCTAGCAGGGCACATACTCCAGTTAGGTCACATACTCCCGTTAGACATTACGCACCGGTAAGAGCTCAGGGATCACAATCTGAAATGCAATATAATCGGAATTATTCGAGAGCTCCACAACAAATGCCTACTCAAAGGCAAAGAGTGAATTTACATCACTCGGCACCACAACAAACTTCTGTTCAACGACCCAAGTCACCTGAAAGGCGAGATGGGTATTTGAAAGAGTTTAAGTATGTGGACGAGAATGGTATAACCAAGTCAGTTATGGCTTGGGTTCCCCGTGATAACTAACCTATTTTCTTTCATGTGCATGAGATTACCACAGGTCTAAACAACAAGTGGTTCGTCGACAGTGGATGCTCCAGGCACATGACAGGGGAACGAAGTCTCCTTACAGACTTCAAGGGTGGGAATATGTAACATCCAACACTAAACCCCAGGTTAGCAACAATGACCTAATATGTATTTAATAGTCAATTATAGCCTAATCAGTGGTCATTAGAAATTAATCAAGTGATTAACAAAGTTTATTAGAAAATTCAACTCAATTAGAATCAAATTCATCGGTGCGATGAATCGGGAAATCAATTAATCCGATCAATTTACGATATGAGGGATTAATTCAACTAAGTACATAATTAAATTATGATTAGTGACACTAATCATACACTAATATAATTACTTAACATTAATTATGCAAGACTAAAACAATTCATTAAAACAATGCATTCAAAAGTATTTATGAATTTACAAGAAAAGGGAAATACAAGAATACATTCTAAATACTTTTATACAAAATAAATATATATAAATACATGAAAATAATCCATAAAAATCTGGTCATAGGGTAGTACTACCCAAGATTTGATTTCAATTTTTTATTTCCCAACTCCATAACCTTTCATAATCAAATCTTTCACACCCCATTCTCCTTTCATTTCAACATGATCTTACACTCCACCTCCATTTGAAAGACCAAGACTTTGCCTATAAATAGAGGGCTTCCTTTTCATTATTTTCACACCAAAATATCTCTTTCTCTCCTCTCAAAACCGGATCCCACACACACACACACTACAAACATTTTCATTCAAGTGTTCTTGGTGAAATTCAAGTGTTCTTGGTGAACTTCAAGTGTTCTTGGTTCAAATCTTGCAAGAGTTCCAACTTCTTCTCAATTTCATACTCCAAATACATAAAAGTAAGTAAATACTAACTTATTTCATCATATATTTATGTTTATATAAGTCTTGCATAATATATATAATCACCAACAACAACAAGTTTCATAAAAACTCAAGTTTATAAGTTTCTAGTTTTATTTTTAAGTTGTTTCTTTAAATGTGTTTATGAATATATGAACACATTATAAAAGTGTTAATATTATGAAAACATGTGATATATATGTGTTTTTATAACTATTATGACTTTTATACAAGTAGTCTTTGAATAAACAACAAGAATCATAAGTTGTTTCAAGTTTATAAACTACGGATTTTCGGCAGAAAGTTTATATCGACTTTGAAAACTCATAACTAATTCATAACTTATCGAAATGAGTTGATTCTTGTCTCAAAAGTTAGATCTATGTCTTAACTATAGATCTGGAAGTTTTCATAATTTATTTTGGAGTTTAAAACCTCCAGAAATTGTTTGGGAAACCGAAAGTTTGACAGCTCAAAAATGGCCAACATAGGGTTTTTAACAAGCTTTTTCACCAACCTAAACATCTCGAAAAATGGCCGTTGTTGATTCTAAAAATCCTTTGTATATAGTAGTTTAATGTCCTAGAAAATCAAAGCCTAAAACGTTTTGGAGCTTGGTCAAAAACAGCCTCAAAGTAGGCCAAAAAACCTCTGAAAAAGCTGAAAAATTATATATATATATATAAACTTGACGTTTTAAGCGGTTTTTATTTATAAACTTGTAATGTTCGGTGATTTAAGACATAAACATCTATAAATATATATCATCATATATTAGAGATATTAAGTCCTTATTATCATTTAGGACTCGATTAAACTCACGCGACGCATCATCCATCTATTTATGCTAAAAAGCTTTTTACGCTCGTTTTGCCATCGCAATCTCGGTGAGTTCTCTTAGCCCCTATTTCCACACTGTTATGTTTTGGGGATGAAATACATGCTTCGTTTTTATATGGACACAGAAATATTTTCATTTCTATTATGTATTACACATTGGGTTCCATTAGCTCTGATATCATGAACCGTTAATTGCATTTATTTGTAAGCGCGAATATATTGTGGATAGATCTATTGGGAGTCATGTCCCCCACTCGGGTTAGTCGGATTGGCTAACAGCGGGTGCATATATATTCAACACACGGTATTACGTATGGGAATACTGCACAGGACAAACTCATTTTAATTAAGCTTCGGTTGCATGATGGTTTATATGTAGTACATAACAAGGAATTTATGATTTTATAAATTCAATCTCTATTATTGTTGTCCATACAAGTCAGATTTACGTGTAAACCTATGAGCTCACCAACAATTTTGTTGACGTATTTTAGCGTGTATTTTCAGGAAATTAAGGCAAGTCCATCATCGGTAGTATTTTCAAGCTTCCGCATTTAAGAAGTCGCACTCAGTTTCAAACCATTGGAGATTTATTTGCATTATTTTGGATGAATTAATTATGTATTTAAATCTCTGTACCTTGCGAACTTCTCTTTATTATTTTGGGTCATGTAAAACATTTATATCTTTTAAAGTTACGCCGATGTATTTTTGAAAACGTCCATATAGTGGTCGTTCATTATGATTATGGTTACGCTTCCGCGACGCCGCACTTCGTTGCCAACCGGGGTAACGGGGTGTGACAGATTGGTATCAGAGCCAGGTTTATAGTGAACTAGGTTGCATTAGTACCTAGACTATAACTGTTACAAAAACTAAAGTTTATCAAGAACTGTGAACACATATATGGACCCTGATGACAATAACATGTCGAATAATACGGTTATTATCCTCTTTGATTCAGAGGATGAATTCTCACCCATGGGACAAGGAAGCCAAGGTGACACTGAGGTGTACTTTGGATCGGGAACCCACCCGGACTAAATCAATGACGATGTAATGGACTCGTCAAAGCACAAGGAGGGCAATTGTGGCCCTGCAACACAAATTGCTCCACCATCACCACCACATATGCCACCCTACACCCTATTCAGAAGCCATCCCAATGGACCATTAAGGAAGTTCACCCCTAGGTAAAGGGTGTGACTAGCACAACGGGAGTCTATCCCGGTACCTACTCATCAGCCAAGCCCGCAACTGTAACGATAAGTGAACGTAAGACAGTGGGGATGGATGCCTCACACTCTCCAAGAGCGGAGAAACGAGGAAGGGATCCAAAACCAGTTTGATGGCGGAACACCATCTTCCTCTCAAGTGCCGACACTTACCCAAAAATCTATGTAACAAACGACGCCCCTGTTAGTGGCAAGGGCCGCCAGAAACGACCTCCAATTTCAACAAATTCCACCAAGAGGTCGGTTAGATCTTTGCAAGGATTAAGCAGGAGGCAATAAAAACCACCAATACACCTTGGGCCAACCAGAATACTCAGGCGATTCAACAAGACGGAATCAAGGAATTGTGACAGCGCCTAAAGCCCGCAGTGCAGAACTAACCTAACGACTTAACGCTCTGGAGTACGAGGAAACCCCGGAGGCATCTCATACTTAGTACCCTTTTATAGTATTTCTCTAGGATTTACTATTTGATACATCTTAGGGTGTGTAAGGCTTAAGTATTTATCGGAAAATTCCAACCATATCATGTACAAAGATTAGGTATCCAACATTTTAATGAAAAAAACTAAGTTTTATCTATAACTAGGAGCATGAGGATATGTAATACGACAATCTGCCTAAGAAATTTCAAACCCATAGACTTATCCTCTTACCCCATTAAATACCACTTATGAATTTCTACTATTTGATACCGGTGCTGATTGGAGCTTTATATCTACTAAATTCAGTAAGCAGATAAATTTCATTCTTACACCATTAAGTGCCAGTTATGCTATTGAAGTTGATGACAGTAAGACGCTTAAGACGAATAATATAAGTCGAGGATGCTCCTTAGAATTAGTAGGCCAACTCTTTGAAATAGACTTGATGCACGTCAAACTGGGATGTTTTGACGTGGTCATAGGCATGGATTGACTTTCGAAGAATCGTGCAGAAATAGTGTGCAACAAGAAGACGGTTCATATACCTTTAGCCAATAAGAAGGTCCTTACTGTCCAACGCAAAGCAAGAAATACCATAGTAAGCATCATCTCTAGCATTAGGACCCTGAAGTGTTGATAGAGAGGGAGCCAAAGGAAAAGCGACTAAATAATATTCCTATTATTTATGGTTACCCCAAAGTTTTTCCAGAATACTTACCTGAACACCCAACATCGGGACAAGTCAAATTAAAAAATCAGCCTAGTATCAGGTGCGGTACCAGTGGCTCGAGCACCATGTTGATTAGCCCCATCAATAGTGTAACAATCGTCCAACCAACTTTACGAGTTCTTAGATAAAGGGTTTATCAAACTGAGTTCCTCGCTTTGGATGAGCTCCAGTTTTGTTCATAAAGAAGAAGGACAGAACCATCAGAATGTGCATCAATTACCAAGAGCTAAATAAACTAAAGGAACTGATACACGCTCAGAAGGATCAATGACTTGTTTGACCAAAGAATTAAGCTTCTATTCGAAGATCGACCTAAGGTCTGGTTATCATCAGGTTAGAGTTCGCAAGAAAGATATTCCAAAGACAGCCTTCAGATTCTGTTTCGGTCATCATAAATTCCTATTAATACCGTTTGGATTAACCAGTGCCGCGACGGTACTCATGGACCTCATAAATCGGGTGTGAAAACCTTATTCGTGATTGTGTTCATCTTAATCTACTCGCAAAGCAAGGAGGAGCACGAGCAAACATTTAAGGCTGATTCTAGAGTTGTTAAAGAAAGGACAACCACATGCCAAGCTTTCTAAGTTTGACTTTTGGCTAAGATAGGTAAGATTTCTCCGTCACGTGATCAATAGTAAAGGGATCCAAGTCGACCCTGCAAAGATCGAGGCTATCAGTAATTGGTCAACTCTTAGAACCCCCATAGAGATACGATAGTCCTTAAGACTTGCCACTTATTATAGGCAATTATCAAAAATTTCTCAAAGATCACCGGAGCTCTAAAAGAACTGACCCGAAAGGACATTAAGTATGATTGGGGCGAGAATCAGGAAACATCGTGTAACAACCTAGCTTTCACTTGAACTTAATTATCTGATTTTTTTTTGAGCCAATAATGTAATTTTATTACATTATTTGAATTGTAATTTAATTGAGCTATGAAATATTTAATTAAATTATATGATTGTTATAAATTAGTAAAGATGATTAAATTAAAAGAGACACAAAATACAAAAAAATGGAAGTGGGTTAATTACAGAAATGATAAAATGGAATATATAAACCAAAATATTGATCATTAACCATCATTTAAAGAAATCTACTCTCTCTCTTCTTTCTTCTTCACCTACGGTTCCTTTAGGAAAATTATCAAGAAATCCAAAGTTTGTCCATTAATTGAAGAATTTAAGTCAATTGAAGGTTACAAGAAGTTATAGGCATCATCAAACAACAACATTCAAGGTAATATCCAATTTAAATTTCGAAATATATGTATGTTTGGTTCGGTTTTGGGAGAAACCGAAACCAAGAAATTAAAACATGGATTTTGATGTTGCATGTCTAAGATTTTATTAGATAATGATGAAATTAAGTAGTTAGATGTAATAGAAACTAAATTCGTGGCTTGGATCAACTTAATAATGAGGAAATCGGAATTTTGATAAAATATGTGTTCTTGACCAAAAATATATAAGTTGGATGATCTTGATGAAATTATGATGTTTTTGAAAGGGAAAATGATATAAAATCAATCTAATAATGATAATATAACATTATTTTAAGTTGCATGTTAATAGAAATAACTTTTTTGTAAATTTTATGAAAAACCCGTATGCATAAAGTTAAGAACAATAAGAACAAAATCTGGGAAAATATGAACATGTGGGATCCAAATTCGGCTATGTCCGAATTCGGATAAGTGGCACCAATTTGGATCCCTTGTCTCGGACTCTATGATTCGGATGTGATGCCCCATTTTCGGATCCCATAATTTTGGATAATCAATTTCGGATCTCCTAATTCGGATCACTCATCTCGGTTCAGCCCGGTCCGAATCCGGTTGACCCATTTCGGTTATGTCCGAATCCGGTTATCTGAGCCGGGTTGGTCCGAATCCGGATGACCAATCCGGATGGCCCGAAATTAAAGGATCCGGATCCAAGTCTTTATTTTGATATTTTAACATCACAATTAAATACTATTATATAAATACAATAAACATGCAATTATGATTGTAGTGATTAAAGATCGATAAATCAACATGATTTTATATATATATATATATATCCTTTGAGAATTCAAAGAAACGGAACTAACAAATATTGATGAGTTATCAGTAATCAGATCAAATTAGATAAAGATTTAAAAGCTTAAAGCTAATGATATGATACGATAATTATTCTGGACAGGTTCAGTTAAATCCTGAACACAGATTTAAAGATATTGAAAGTGGGTCACTGATTAGAAAAGAAAAACCAGAGATCAGATAAATCAAGATTAAAGATAAATCCTGGGATAACTCAGGTGGTGGATTATAAATCTGCTTGATAAAGACTACAGAAACTCTGAGTTATAGATATTCAGTTTTGCATGCTAGACTTCCGTTTGAGACATATTGTTGATGATAGATTATTTGACATTCATACTTATTCAGCTGGATTGTGACCTGTGCACACCATGGTTCGGTGATGCTCTGTGGATCATGATAGCTAGTTGACTTATCATTTCGCCTGACATTGTATTTACATTTCAATTCATATATTGCTATGAGATTACTGCTATCATGACCTTGAATACTATGCTTTCCTCTTTGATTGTATCTTTGACATATTGATTCAGCTTGTATGATTAGCCTTGTCGGTCTATTGTTCTAGACCATGCTACTTCACCAGTTCTATTGAACTTGGTATAGACACTCCGATGTTCCCCCATGAAGACCGCTGGTAGCTAGCCCAGCATAAGTGGATAGCTTCCACTAAAAGCGTGAGCGTGGGCTGAACATCATCCAATTCTATGAATTCTATGTCTCAATCATGAGTGGCTGTAGCGGCAGTCCAGACATATCACGCTTTGACCCATGATCCGCTTGATTAATGCATGTAATCGGAAAATCTATATTCTCACTAAGGCTTGCTTACAGTTTCTATTTGACCTTTTTACAGGAAAAGATAAAGGAAAGTCACCTGCTGGACCTAGTTCTTAGGTCTTACAAGATCAAGATTGAAGTATTCTATAGACCACCACTCAACAAACCCTTCGGTATTGATTGGCAGATGATAATTGTGGTGGTCTGGGTAGACTTGATTTGATTGTATGATGACATGAATTAGATTATTCTGGTACCCTTTATAAGTTTAATTTGAAAAAAATTGTAATCTGAACTAAAATTGTATTAAACTTATCCTAATGTTTGTACTTGTAATCTAAAATTCCGCAACTTAAATTACTCTATGTTAGTTATGATTGATATCATGTTGCATAATGTGGGACCTAGACTCTGAGGACTGCCCCGTAAGGGGAGGTCTTCACAGGATGGTATCAGAGCCCATAGTTTGAGTGAATCAAGTATTATGTGAGTAATACTTGGTCTCAAACTGAAGCAATACATATGTATCAATCATCTAGGTGGTTTGAACTGAGATAGGATGTATAGACTGTTAGGATGGGAAAAAGGGTACATAGATCTAAGTCTATAAACTGATAGTTAAATGATTTTAATTTTCAGTAAAGATGTCAGGATCAGGTGACATTCCCAACAACATGACCCCACAGCAAATGTTTGAAATGATGCAACAACTATTAGCCCAACATACTGAACAACAAAATAAAAATATGCAAGAACAGCTTCAGGCTAGAGATGAGGCCGAAGCAAAAAGACGTGCTGACAGAAAGAATAAGAGAAAAGATAAACAAATCCAGAATGATGAATCTGATTCTGATAACTCTACTCCGAATCCCAAATTGAGCAGCCGAAAGGCTGTAAGTTCAAGGATTTTAAAGCCAGCTGTGCCTTAACTTCGAGGGTACAGTCAACCCAATCCAGGCGATGGATTGGATAAGCCATACTGAAGAAATCTTCAGAATCTCCGATTGCTTGGAGTCAAAGAAAGTGAGTTATGCATCTGCTCTGTTTGTGGGTGCTGCCCGTGCCTGGTGGAAAACCCAGAGAAGTATTTATGGCGAGGAGGTCATCCAGACTCTTGAATGGGATCAGTTTCTTGAAATGTTCAACGCGAAGTATTGTCCTGCGGATCAACAAGACAAGATGGAGGTTCAACTGTTGCAGTTAACCCAAGGAACCAAGACTGTAGACGAGTATGAGCACGAATTCTCACGGCTCTGTGGCTATTCCTCGTATCAGGTAACTACTGAAGAAAGAAAGATGAACCGATTTCGTGGAGGACTTAACCCGAAATATCGACACCCAATGAGCGCAATAAAGTATAATTCGTATCTCGAAATGGTTGAAGCGGCAAGGCAGATTGAGAGAGGATATTTAGAGTACGACGATCAACTCTACGCTTCATCAACGAACCCGACATGTCCTTCTCCCCCAAAGAAGCAAAGATTCGACAGATTCTTCAAGCCAAATAAATCTCAGACTCAGCAACCCCAGCAGTCTCAACAGTACAGTTCACCACAAGCTTATTCGCTTACAAATGAACCACGGTTCTGCAAGAGATGCAGAAAATCGCATATGGGATTGTGTAATCCAGACGACGTCACGTGTTATGTGTGTAGCAGAATCGGCCATAGTAGAGAAGAGTGCCCTCAGCGAGGTCTTGGTTGTGCTAAATGCGGAAAGCGTGGACACTTTATGTATCAGTGCCACAGTGGACAACGAGGTCAATCACAGTCATCAGCTGGAGGTTCTACAATGAGAAGCTCAGCTGCAACTCCAACAGTTAGGACCCGCGCCTTCCAAATAACGGCGGAGGAAGCGAAAGAAACCCCGGATGTGGTTACCGATACGTTTTTACTAAATTCAATACCTGCGCGTGTGTTATTCGATTCCGGTGCAAGTTGTTCATACATCTCAACTTCTTTTGCGCAAAGATTATCTAAGTTTCCTTCGAAGCTTCCTGTTATACTTGACATAGAGACATCCAGTAACAATTACGTTATGGCTGATTCCGTTTACCGAAATTGCACATTACTTGTCAATCACGTTGTGTTCAACCTCGATCTTATCCCGATACCGTTAAAAGAGTTCGACGTCATCATCGACATGGACTGGTTAACGAACAACGAGGCTACTATTGTTTGCAACCGCCGAATCATCCGAATCAAGACTTCAGACGGCCGAGTGTTAGAGATCAAAGGCGACAAGCGTAAAGGTGCTCATTGTTTTATATCGGTTGAGAAAGCGCGTAAGTATCTATCTAAGGGTCACGAATCTTATCTTTGTTATGTCTCGTCTGAGTCCACCTCGGAAGTCAACAAGAAATCTGTATCTGATATTCCGATCGTCTGTGAGTTCCCAGACGTATTCCCTGATGACATTTCTGGAGTGCCACCGGAACGACAAGTTGAATTCGGGATTGACTTAGTTCCTGGTGCGGCTCCCATCGCTAAAGCCCCCTACAGACTTGCTCTTGCAGAAATGCAGGAAATGTCAAAACAACTGCAAGATCTGTTAGAGAAGGGATTTATCCGATCGAGTTCATCTCCGTGGGGTGCACCTGTCTTATTTGTTAAAAAGAAAGACGGAACTCTCCGAATGTGCATCGACTATCGTGAGTTGAACAAAGTCACAATTAAAAATAAATATCCTCTGCCCAGAATTGATGATCTATTTGATCAACTACAAGGAGCCAGCTATTTCTCAAAAATCGATCTTCGTTCTGGGTATCATCAGCTAAAAGTTAAAGATGAGGATATTCCAAAGACAACCTTCCGAACAAGATATGGTCATTACGAATTTCTCGTAATGCCCTTCGGTTTAACGAATGCACCAGCGGCGTTCATGGATCTCATGAATCGCATGTGCAGACCAATGCTGGATAAGTCAGTAATCGTATTCATAGACGATATTCTGATTTACTCCAAAACGGAGGCTGATCATGTTGTTCATTTACGCCAATTGCTAGAGTTATTGAGGAAGGAAAAACTCTATGCAAAATTCTCTAAATGCGAGTTTTGGCTCAGACAGGTAAAAGCCTTACAATGTCTTGAGTTATTTCTTAAAAGCGTTCTTTGTTTCAAAACTTGAATTCTACTTTGATTTCTTTATAGATCCAATTCCTTGGCCATGTTGTGTCTGGCGAAGGCATCTCTGTTGATCCATCCAAAGTCGAGGCCGTTCAAAAATGGCAAACGCCTCGCAATGCCTCCGAAATCAGAAGTTTCCTTGGATTGACCGGTTACTATCGGCGATTCATTAAGGACTTCTCGAAGATTGCTGTGCCACTCACTATGTTAACACGAAAGAACACTCCTTTTGTATGGGCTGAAAAACAGCAAGAGACATTTGAAACTTTGAAACAGAAGCTCATTCAAGCGCCAATCCTAGCCTTACCAGAGGGCAATGAGGACTTCGTCGTTTATAGCGATGCATCTGGTACAGGTTTAGGTTGTGTCCTCATGCAAAGGGGAAAAGTCATTGCCTACGCTTCAAGGCAGTTGAAGGATTACGAGAAAAGTGCACCAACTCATGATCTTGAGTTGGCTGCCGTTACCTTTGCATTGAAAATCTGGCGGCATTATCTCTATGGGACTCGGTGTCAGCTTTACACCGATCATAAAAGTCTCAAACATCTATTTACTCAAAAGGATCTGAACATGAAACAACGTCGGTCCTTGGAGCTTATCAAGGACTATGATTGCGAGATCCTATATCATCCCGGCAAAGCCAACGTGGTCGCGGATGCATTGAGTAGAAAAGTCTATCCGGAGAAGTGTTGCTATGCCCTGACTCCGACTGTATTCTCTTCTGATCTCATTGAAGATATTAAATCTGCTCAAGCTGTGAAGACCTTCCCTTACGGGGCGGTCCTCACTAGTCTAGGTCCCACAAATTGCAATACGATATCAACCATACTAAGATAGGGTAATTAATTGCGGAATTATAAATTACTTGTACATACAAATTAGGATTTAAGTTAAACATTGATTACATATTTCAAATTAAAGTTATAAAAAGGGTAACATCTAATCTAGTCATTACATCATAGAATCATATTAAATCTACCCAAAATCCACAACAATTGCTATCTTCCAATCAGTACCAAGAGGATTTGTTGTGTAGTGGTCTATGATACTTCTGTCTTGATCGTTAATAGACCTAAAAGCTAGGTCCAGCAGGTGACTTTCCTTTGCTTTTACCTGTAAAATTATAATGCAGCAACTGTAAGCAATGCTTAGTGAGTTTATAGATTTTCAGTATTAACATGCGTGTCAAGCGGATCATCAGTCTAGCGTGATATGTCTTGGCTGCCGCTACAGCCCTCATGATTGAGATATAGTACTCATAGAATTGGATGATGTTCAAGCCACACTCACGCTTAAATTGTGGGGATCAGCCACATACTGGGCTAGCTACCAGTAAGTCAATATGGCGGAACATCGGAGGTCATTACCAAGTCCATAAGAACTGGTGAAATAGCCAGGTCTAGAACAATAGACCATCAGGGCTAGTCAAGCTGAATCAATTTATATTTCGAATGTCTGATCAATAATGAAAGCTTAAGTCATAGAAATCATGATAGCAATGAATCAATAAGCAATATCTGAAGAAGTCTTAAATGCAATATGAAATGATAATCAAATAGCTATCATGATTCTCTGGGCAACACCCAACCATGGTGTGCACAGGTCTCAATCCAGCTGATAAAATGAATGTCAATAAATCTAACATCAACAATATATCTCAACCGGAATTTAAACATGTTCAATCTGAATATATATAACTCACAGGTCTGGGTCTTTATCAAACAGATATAAAAATCTGCCACCTGAGTTATCTCAGGATTTTATCTTTGTCAATTCTGTTCTCTGTCAAATCAAGTCTTTGACCCGCTTTTAAATCTTTAAATCTCTATGTTCAGAATTTCACTGAACCTGTTCAAAATTATTAATATCATGTCAATCTCTTATCATTATCATCATCCTTTTAGTCTTTAAAATCATTAATTTTATCTGATTCTGATAACTGATAATCTTCTCAATCTTTCATTTATTTATATTCTCTGTTCCATAAAATCCTCAAAAGCTTTCTATATATATATATATATATATATATATATATATATATATATATATATATATATATATATATATATATATATATATATATATATATATATAGAATATGGTTCGAGAGAGTACCACCCAAATGCAGCGCACCAGAAGGTACCACCTTTAAAAAAACTTTTTAAATTTTTTTTTTCATAAACATGTTTTAATTAACATTATGAAGATCGTATGTAAATTTCACATACATTCACATCTCCTAGCTCCTAAAAAATGATGTGAACACACACTTACATAATTTTGAAGACATGTGAACATGCATTCATGTGATGTGTGTTTTCATGCACTTAGAGTGTTCGGATTTGCGTCAAATTCACATATGATCTGTGTAATGTTAATTAGAACATGTTCATGAAAAAAAATTTCAAAAAAATTACTTTTAAGGGTGGTACCTTCTGGTGCGCTGCATTAGAGGTGGTACTCACTTGAACCTAAATCTATATATATATATATATATATATATATATATATATATATATATATATATATATATATATGTATCACATATATATATATATATAACTAAAAGCGTGTGCATATAATCATTTATTTAATTGAAATATCAAAATACATAAAATTAGTTTCGGATCACACAATTTCGGATCCACCCGGATTGGGGACCCGGATTCGGATCAGCCCGGATTCGGACCCACCCGAAGTGGTTCACCCGGACTCGGACTAAGGTATCCGAATTGGACACCCGAATTGGTTCATCCGAAACTATCCTCCGAAATTAAGATATAGGAACCGAATTAGGATCATCCGAAAATATGGGATCCGAAAATGAGGCACCATCCGAATTCGGACCCCATACTTGGTATATTTTCCAGAAATTGTTCTTGGTGTTCTTCATTACGTTCATACGATTTTTTCACAAAAATTACTAAAAACCCATTTTATTATCATGCAATGTTATATATTGATGTAATATCATTATTTGAGTTAATTTTATACAAATTTCCCTATCAATAACATCATAATTTGTGCAAGATCATCCAAAAACTCATAATTTTGTCAAGAACACATATTTTATAAAAATACCGATTTCTAATTAGTTTTAGATGATCCAAGCAACAAATTTTTTTTGTTTCTGTTTCATTTATCAGTTTCAATTCATCATATTCTATCATAATTTTATACATGCAACCTAAAATTATCACATTTGAATCAAAGGTTTCGGTTTTTAATATAACCGAACCAAACTCTTGAAATTAAGGAGTTTAATCAATACTTACCTCAAAATTCTTGTAGAATCCAATTAATTGATGATGTTTGTAACTCCTCTTTGATTAACTTCTCAACTTGATTGCAATTTATGAATTTCTTGGATGATTTGTGAGTTTGGCCGTAGGATATAGAGAGAGATTAGAGAGAGAGAGGTTTTTGATATTAATGATCTTAATTGATCATTAATTTTGTTTTTATATATCACTTTTATCATATTTGAATTTAACCCACTAAATTTTTGTATTTTACATATCTTTTAAATTTAATCTTCTTTAATTATTCAAAGCATATATAAATAATTTAATTAAATAATTTCAAACTTAAATAAATTACATCATAAATAATGTAATAAAATTACATTATTATCTCAAAATCAGATATTTACATGCTTGGCAAAAGTTAGGTTGTTACAGAATGGGGCTCCACCACGCACAAACTTCGTCCCCGAAGTTAGCTATGTTCGAACAGACTGGGATATGTAGCTTTCATAACATCTCTGGATTCCCAAGACTGATCCGAACCTTTATGGTGTTTCCACTGGACGAGCACCATCTGTATCTCTTTATTTCTAAGCTTTTTGGTCTTCGAGTCCAGAATACGTTCTGGCTCTTCAACCACTCTAAGCTTCTCATCAATTTGCAAGTTAGCATGTGGTATTTGAACTTCTCTTTCGTCTGTTAGACTCTTTCTCAAATGACTGACATGGAATACAGGATGTATTCCAGATAAGTCCGCCGACAGTTCAAGACGATAAGATTGATTTCCTATCTTTTCAACAATCTTGAACGGGCCGATGAATCTTGGAGCTAGCTTGTTCCTCTTTATGAATCTCACCACATTCTTCATTGGGGATACTTTCAGCATCACCCAATCGTTAACCGCAAAACTGATAGATCTGTGTCGATTGTCATAATATGACTTCTGCCTGCTTTGAGCTTCAAGAATGTTTCTTCTAACCAGCTGAATCTTTTCATGAGTCAACTGTAGAAGGGCAGGTCCCGCTATTGGCGATTCGCCCGTTTCGCGCCAACAGGTAGGAGTTCTGCACTTTTGTCCATATAAAGCTTCAAAAGGAGCCATCTTGATCGTTGAATGATAACTGTTATTATACGAGAATTCGACCAAAGGCAAGTGGTCATCCCAGTTACCACCTAGATCAAGAACGCAGGCACGAAGCATATCTTCTAAAGTTAGGATAGTACGCTCACTCTGGCCATCTGCATTAGGATGATAAGCAGTACTCATAGAGATCCGAGTACTCATCCCGTCTTGTAGAGCTTGCCAGAATCTGGATGTGAAACGACTATCACGATCAGAAACGATAGATTTTGGCACACCGTGACGTGAAATAATTTCTGTGATATACAACTGTGCCAATCTATCGAGAGAGTATGTCTCTTTCATCGGTATAAAATGAGCTGACTTCGTTAATTGGTCCACGACTACCCAGATGGAGTCGTGCTGTCTTTTGGTTTTCGGCAGCTTCGTGATGAAATCCATAGTTATATGCTCCCACTTCCACTCAGGAACTGGCAGTGGTTGCATATCCCCGAAGGGTTTCTGATGTTCTGCCTTTACCATCTGACAGCATCTGCAGCTTTCAACATATCTACCGATGTCTTTCTTCATTCCTGGCCACCAATAGTCAGCTTTCAAATCGAAGTACATCTTTGAGCTGCCAGGATGAACAGATAACTTGGACTGATGGGCTTCAGATAGAAGAGTGCTGCGAATAGAACCATATTTAGGAACCCAGATTCGGTTTCCCTTGAGACAGTAAAGTCCCAAATGATTCAAAGATAGAAATTGAAACTGCCCTTTAAGATTTTCAGAATCAATATTCTCTTCTTTCAGTGCTTCAGCTTGAGCAACTCTGATGTCTTCAATAAGATTAGAAGAGAATAATACAGGAGTCAGGGCATAACATCACTTTTCTGGATAGACTTTCCTACTCAAAGCATCCGCGACAACATTAGCTTTGCCGGGATGATATAGGATCTCGCAATCATAGTCCTTCATAAGCTCCAAGGACCGACGCTGTTTCATATTTAGATCCTTTTGAGTAAAGAGGTGTTTGAGACTCTTGTGATCGGTGTAGAGCTGACACCGAGTCCCATAAAGATAATGCCGCCAGATTTTCAGAGCAAAGGTAACTGCAGCCAACTCAAGATCATGAGTCGGTGCACTTTTCTCGTAGTATTTTAATTGCCTTGAAGCGTAGGCAATTACTTTTCCCCTTTGCATAAGAACACATCCTAAGCCAGTACCAGATGCATCACTATAGACAACGAAATCATCATTGCCTTCTGGTAAAGCTAGGATCGGCGCTTGAATAAGCTTCTGTTTCAGAATGTCAAATGCCTCTTGCTGTTTATCAGACCAAACGAAAGGAGTATTCTTTCGTGTTAGCATCGTTAGAGGTACAGCAATCTTCGAGAAGTCCTTTATGAATCGCCGGTAGTAACCAGCCAATCCGAGGAAACTTCTTATTTCTGAGGCATTGCGAGGCGTTTACCATTTCTGAACGGCCTCAACTTTAGAAGGATCAACGGAAATCCCTTCGCCAGAAACAATATGGCCAAGGAACTGAATCTATAAAATATTTCAGATAGAAAGTCAAGTTTCCGATATGAATCAAAGATTATTTAGGAAACAACTCAAGACATATATAATAGAAATTATACCTGTCTGAGCCAAAATTCGCACTTAGAGAATTTTGCGTAGAGTCTTTCTTTTCTTAGTAACTCTAGCAATTGCCGCAGATGAATAGAATGATCAGCCTCCGTTTTGGAGTAAATCAGAATATCGTCTATGAATACGATAACTGATTTATCCAACATAGGTCTGCACACGCGATTCATGAGATCCATGAACGCCGCTGGTGCATTTATCAAGCCAAACGGCATCACGAGAAATTCGTAATGACCGTATCTTGTTCGGAAGGCTGTCTTTGGAATATCCTCATCTTTAACTTTCAACTGATGATATCCAGAACGAAGATCTATTTTCGAAAAGTAGCTGGCTCCTTGTAGCTGATCAAACAGATCATCGATTCTGGGCAGAGGATACTTGTTCTTTATTGTAACCTTATTCAACTCGCGGTAATCGATGCACATACGAAAAGTTCCGTCTTTCTTCTTAACGAATAAGACAGGTGCACCCCACGGAGATGAACTTGGTCGGATAAACCCCTTTTCCAACAGCTATTGCAACTGTTTTGACATTTCCTGCATTTCTGCAGGTGCAAGTCTGTAGGGAGCTTTTGCAATGGGAGCCGCACCAGGAACCAAGTCAATGCTGAACTCGACTTGACGTTCCGGTGGCACTCCGGATATGTCATCAGGAAACACGTCTGGGAACTCACAGACGATAGGAATATCAGATAAGAATTTCTTTTGAGCTTCAGAGTTAGATTCAGATGAAACATAACAGATATAAGATTCGTGGTCCTTAGATAAATATTTATGCGCTCTGTCAACTGATATGAAACAATGTGCACCTTTCCGCTTCTCGCCTTTGATTTCTAATACTCGGCCGTCTGAAGACTTGATTCTAATGATCCGACGGTTGCAGATGATTGTAGCCTCGTTGTTCATTAACCAGTCCATGCCGATGATGACATCGAACTCTTTCAACGGAATGGGAATGAGGTCGAGATTGAACACGATATTATCAACAAGTAGAGTGCAGTTTCGATAAACAAAATCAGCCATAACTTAGTTGTTACTGGCTGTCTCAATGTCAAGTACAACGGGAAGCTTCGATGGGGACTTAGATAATCTTGATGCAAAAGAAGTCGATATAAAGGAACGACTAGCACCAGAATCAAATAGTACGCGAGCAGGTATCGTATTTAACAGAAACGTACCGGTGACTACGTCAGGTGTTTCTCTCGCCTCTTCAGCCATTATCTGGAACGCACGTGTCCTTGCTGTCGGAGTTGCAGCAGAGCTTTTCACTGTAGAACCTCCCGCTGATGATTGTGACTGATATCGTTGTCCGCTTCGACACTGATACATAAAGTGTCCTCTTTTCCCGCACTTTGCACATCCTCGTCCCTGCTGTGGGCATTCTTCACTGCTGTGACCGATCATGTTGCACGCAAAACATGTGACATCATCTGGATTACATAGTCCCATGTGTGACTTTCTGCATCTCTTGCAGAATCGCGGCTCGTTCGTTAGTGAATACACTTGGGCTTTCGGCTGTGAACTATACTGCTGAGATTGCTGAGACTGAGACTTATTTGGCTTAAAGAATCTGCCAAATCGTTGTTTCTTCGGAGGTGATGGATTCGTCGGGTTAGTAGACGGAGCATAGAGCTGATCGCCGTACTCTAAATAACCTCGCTCGATCTGTCTTGCTGCTTCTACCATTTCCAAGTAACTTCTGTATTTGATCGCGCTCATCGGATGTCGATATTTAGGATTAAGCCCTCCACGAAATCTATTCATCTTTCTCTCTTCTGTAGCTACCTGATACGAGGAATAACCGCATAGTCGTGAGAATTCGTGTTCGTATTCGTCAACTGTCTTGGTTCCCTGGGTCAGCTGCATTAATTGGACTTCCATTTTGTCTTGCTGATCGATCGGACAATATTTTGCATTGAACATATCTAGGAACTGGTTCCACTCTAGAGTCTGAATAATTTCTTCACCGTATATGCTTCTCTGGGTTTTCCACCAGGCTCGGGCAGCACCGACAAATAACGCAGACACATAGCTCACTTTCTTTGAATCTAAGCAGTCAGAGATTCTAAAGATCTCTTCAGTATGACTGATCCAATCCATCGCCTGAATTGGATTCACTGTACCCTCGAAGTTCAGGGCACCGCTCGCTTTGAAATCTTTGAATTTACAACCTTTAGGCTGCACAATTTGGGTTTCAGGGTTTGTGTTATCAGAATCAGATTCTTCATTATTCTGGACTTGCTTTTCTTTTCTTTTATTCTTTTTATCTTCTCGTCTTTTAGCTTCGGCCTCATCTCTGGCCTGAAACTGTTCTTGCATTGTCTTATTTTGTTGTTCAGAATGTTGGGCTAAAAGTTGATGCATCATTTCAAACATCTATTGAGGGGTCATGTTGTTTGGTATGTCACCTGATCCTGACATCTTTTCTGAAATTAAAAGCATTTAACTATCAGTTTATAGAGTTAGATCTATGTACCCTTTTCCCATCCTAATAGTCTGTACATCCTATCTCAGTTCAAACCACCTAAATGATTGATAAATATGTATTGCTTCAGTTTGAGACCAAGTATACTCACGTAATACTTGATTCACTCAACCTATGGGCTCTGATACCATCCTGTGAAGACCTTACCTTACGGGGCGGTCCTCACTAGTCTAGGTCCCACAAATTGCAATACGATATTAACCATACTAAGATAGGGTAATTAATTGCGGAATTATAAATTACTTGTACATACAAATTAGGATTTAAGTTAAACATTGATTACATATTTCAAATTAAAGTTATAAAAAGGGTAACATCTAATCTAGTCATTACATCATAGAATCATATTAAATCTACCCAAAATCCACAACAATTGCTATCTTCCAATCAGTACCAAGAGGATTTGTTGTGTATTGGTCTATGATACTTCTGTCTTGATCGTTAATAGACCTAAAAGCTAGGTCCAGCAGGTGACTTTCCTTTGCTTTTACCTGTAAAATTATAATGCAGCAACTGTAAGCAATGCTTAGTGAGTTTATAGATTTTCAGTATTAACATGCGTGTCAAGCGGATCATCAGTCTAGCGTGATATGTCTTGGCTGCCGCTACAACCCTCATGATTGAGATATAGTATTCATAGAATTGGATGATGTTCAGGCCACACTCACGTTTAAATCGTGGGGATCAGCCACATACTGGGCTAGCTACCAGTAAGTGAATATGGCGGAACATCGGAGGTCATTACCAAGTCCATAAGAACTGGTGAAATAGCCAGGTCTAGAACAATAGACCATCAGGGCTAGTCAAGCTGAATCAATTTATATTTCGAATGTCTGATCAATAATGAAAGCTTAAGTCATAGAAATCATGATAGCAATGAATCAATAAGCAATATCTGAAGAAGTCTTAAATGCAATATGAAATGATAATCAAATAGCTATCATGATTCTCTGGGCAACACCCAACCATGGTGTGCACAGGTCTCAATCCAGCTGATAAAATGAATGTCAATAAATCTAACATCAACAATATATCTCAACCGGAATTTAAACATGTTCAATCTGAATATATATAACTCACAGGTCTGGGTCTTTATCAAACAGATATAAAAATCTGCCACCTGAGTTATCTCAGGATTTTATCTTTGTCAATTCTGTTCTCTGTCAAATCAAGTCTTTGACCTGCTTGTAAATCTTTAAATCTCTATGTTCAGAATTTCACTGAACCTGTTCAAAATTATTCATATCATGTCATGTCAATCTCTTATCATTATCATCATCCTTTTAGTCTTTAAAATCTTTAATTTTATCTGATTCTGATAACTGATAATCTTCTCAATCTTTCATTTATTTATATTCTCTGTTCCATAAAATCCTCAAAAGCTTATATATATATATATATATATATATATATATATATATATATATATATATATATATATATATATATATATATATATATATATATATATATATATATCACATATATATATAACTAAAAGCGTGTGCATATAATCATTTATTTAATTGAAATATCAAAATACATAAAATTGGTTTCGGATCACACAATTTCGGATCCACCCGGATTGGGGACCCGGATTCGGATCAGCCCGATTCGGACCCACCCGAAGTGGTTCACCCGGACTCGGACTAAGGTATCCGAATTGGACACCCGAATTGGTTCATCCGAAACTATCCTCCGAAATTAAGATATAGGAACCGAATTAGGATCATCCGAAAATATGGGATCCGAAAATGAGGCACCATCCGAATTCGGACCCCATACTTGGTATATTTTCCAGAAATTGTTCTTGGTGTTCTTCATTACGTTCATACGAATTTTTCACAAAAATTACTAAAAACCCATTTTATTATCATGCAATGTTATATATTGATGTAATATCATTATTTGAGTTAATTTTATACAAATTTCCCTATCAATAACATTATAATTCGTGCAAGATCATCCAAAAACTCATAATTTTGTCAAGAACACATATTTTATAAAAATACCGATTTCTAATTAGTTTTAGATGATCCAAGCAACAAATTTTTTTTGTTTCTGTTTCATTTATCAGTTTCAATTCATCATATTCTATCATAATTTTATACATGCAACCTAAAATTGTCACATTTGAATCAAAGGTTTCGGTTTTTAATATAACCGAACCAAACTCTTGAAATTAAGGAGTTTAATCAATACTTACCTCAAAATTCTTGTAGAATCCAATTAATTGATGATGTTTGTAACTCCTCTTTGATTAACTTCTCAACTTGATTGCAATTTATGAATTTCTTGGATGATTTGTGAGTTTGGCCGTAGGATATAGAGAGAGATTAGAGAGAGAGGTTTTTGATATTAATGATCTTAATTGATCATTAATTTTGTTTTTATATATCACTTTTATCATATTTGAATTTAACCCACTAAATTTTTGTATTTTACATATCTTTTAAATTTAATCTTCTTTAATTATTCAAAGCATATATAAATAATTTAATTAAATAATTTCAAAGTTAAATAAATTACATCATAAATAATGTAATAAAATTACATTATTATCTCAAAATCAGATATTTACATGCTTGGCAAAAGTTAGGTTGTTACACAAGCCGAAGCATTGAAAGAAGAAAATATCAGTTTTGAAAATTTCAAAGGGCAACTTCAATTTCTATCTATGAATCATTTGGGACTTCAATGTCTTAAGGGAAACCGAATCTAGATTCCTAAATATGGTTCTATTCGCAACACTCTTCTATCTGAAGCCCATCAGTCCAAGTTATCCATTCATCCTGGCAGCTCAAAGATGTATTTCGATCTGAAAGCTGATTATTGGTGGCCAGGAATGAAGAAAGACATCGGTCAATTCGTTGAAAGCTGCATCATATGTCAAATGGTTAAGGCAGAACACCAGAAGCCCTTCGGGGATATGCAACCACTGCCAGTTCCTGAGTGGAAGTGGGAGCATATTACCATGGACTTTGTCACGAAATTGCCAAAGACCAAGAGACAACACGACTCCATCTGGGTAGTTGTGGATCGATTAACGAAGTCAGCACATTTCATACCGATGAAAGAGACATACTCTCTTGATAGATTGGCACAAATGTATATCACCGAGGTTATTTCACGTCACGGTGTGCCAAAATCTATCGTCTCTGATCGTGATAGTCGTTTCACTTCGAGATTTTGGAAAGCGCTGCAAAACGGGATGGGTACTCGAATCTCTATGAGTACAACTTATCACCCTAATGCAGATGGCCAAAGTGAACGCACTATCTTGACTCTTGAAGATATGCTCCGTGCCTGCGTTCTTGATCTGGGTGGTAACTGGGATGACCATTTACCTTTGGTTGAATTCTCATACAACAACAGTTATCATTCCCCGATTAAGATGGCTCCTTTTGAAGCTTTATACGGACGAAAGTGCAGAACTTCCACCTGTTGGCGCGAAACAGGTGAATCACCTTTAGCAGGTCCGGCCCTTCTACAGTTGACTCATGATAAGATTCAACTTGTCAGAAGGAACATCCTTGAAGCTCAAAGCAGGCAAAAGTCATATTACGATAATCGTCACAGATCGATCAGTTTTGCAGTTAACGATTGGGTGATGCTGAAAGTATCTCCAATGAAGAATGTGGTACGGTTCGTAAAGAGGAACAAGCTAGCTTCGAGATTTATTGGCCCGTTCAAGATCGTTGAAAAGGTAGGGAACCAATCTTACCGTCTGGAACTGCCAACTGACTTAGCTGGAATACATCCTGTATTCCATGTTAGTCATCTACGAAAGAGTCTAGCTGATGAAAGAGAAGTTCAAATACCACACGTTAATATGCAAATTGATGAGAAGCTTCGAGTGGTTGAAGAGCCAGAACGTATTTTGGACTCGAAGACCAAAAAGCTTCGTAATAAAGAGATACAGATGGTGCTCGTCCAGTGGAAACACCACAAGGGTTCGCATCAGTCTTGGGAATCAAAACATGTCATGAAAACAACATATCCAAGTCTGTTCGAACATAGCTAACTTCGAGGACGAAGTTTATGCGTGGTGGAGCCCATTCTGTAAAGAAATCTACTCTCTCTCTTCTTTCTTCTTCACCTACGGTTCCTTAAGGAAAATTATCAAGAAATCCAAAGTTTGTCCATTAATTGAAGAATTTAAGTCAATTGAAGGTTACAAGAAGTTATAGGCATCATCAAACAACAACATTCAAGGTAATATCCAATTTAAATTTCGAAATATATGTATGTTTGGTTCGGTTTTGGGAGAAACCGAAACCAAGAAATTAAAACATGGATTTTGATGTTGCATGTCTAAGATTTTATTAGATAATGATGAAATTAAGTAGTTAGATGTAATAGAAACTAAATTCGTGGCTTGGATCAACTTAATAATGAGGAAATCGGAATTTTGATAAAATATGTGTTCTTGACCAAAAATATATAAGTTGGATGATCTTGATGAAATTATGATGTTTTTGAAAGGGAAAATGATATAAAATCAATCTAATAATGATAATATAACATTATTTTAAGTTGCATGTTAATAGAAATAACTTTTTTGTAAATTTTATGAAAAACCCGTATGCATAAAGTTAAGAACAATAAGAACAAAATCTGGGAAAATATGAACATGTGGGATCCGAATTCGGCTATGTCCGAATTCGGATAAGTGGCACCAATTCGGATCCCTTGTCTCGGACTCTATGATTCGGATGTGATGCCCCATTTTCGGATCCCATAATTTTGGATAATCAATTTCGGATCTCCTAATTCGGATCACTCATCTCGGTTCAGCCCGGTCCGAATCCGGTTGACCCATTTCGGTTATGTCCGAATCCGGTTATCTGAGCCGGGTTGGTCCGAATCCGGATGACCAATCCGGATGGCCCGAAATTAAAGGATCCGGATCCAAGTCTTTATTTTGATATTTTAACATCACAATTAAATACTATTATATAAATACAATAAACATGAAATTATGATTGTAGTGATTAAAGATTGATAAATCAACATGATTTTATATATATATATATATACATATATATATATATATATATATATATATATATATATATATATATATATATATATATCCTTTGAGAATTCAAAGAAACGGAACTAACAAATATTGATGAGTTATTAGTAATCAGATCAAATTAAATAAAGATTTAAAAGCTTAAAGCTAATGATATGATACGATAATTATTCTGGACATGTTCAGTTAAATCCTGAACACAGATTTAAAGATATTGAAAGTGGGTCACTGATTAGAAAAGAAAAGCCAGAGATCAGATAAATCAAGATTAAAGATAAATCCTGGGATAACTCAGGTGGTGGATTATAAATCTGCTTGATAAAGACTACAGAAACTGTGAGTTATAGATATTCAGTTTTGCATGCTAGACTTCCGTTTGAGACATATTGTTGATGATAGATTATTTGACATTCATACTTATTCAGCTGGATTGTGACCTGTGCACACCATGGTTCGGTGATGCCCTGTGGATCATGATAGCTAGTTGACTTATCATTTCGCCTGACATTGTATTTACATTTCAATTCATATATTGCTATGAGATTACTGCTATCATGACCTTGAATACTATGCTTTCCTCTTTGATTGTATCTATGACATATTGATTCAGCTTGTATGATTAGCCTTGTCGGTCTATTGTTCTAGACCATGCTACTTCACCAGTTCTATTGAACTTGGTATAGACACTCCGATGTTCCCCCATGAAGACCGCTGGTAGCTAGCCCAGCATAAGTGGATAGCTTCCACTAAAAGCGTGAGCGTGGGCTGAACATCATCCAATTCTATGAATTCTATGTCTCAATCATGAGTGGCTGTAGTGGCAGTCCAGACATATCACGCTTTGACCCATGATCCGCTTGATTAATGCATGTAATCTGAAAATCTATATTCTCACTAAGCCTTGCTTACAGTTGCTATTTGACCTTTTTACAGGAAACAATAAAGGAAAGTCACCTGCTGGACCTAGTTCTTAGGTCTTACAAGATCAAGATTGAAGTATTCTATAGACCACCACTCAACAAACCCTTCGGTACTGATTGGGAGATGATAATTGTGGTGGTCTGGGTAGACTTGATTTGCTTGTATGATGACATGAATTAGATTAGTCTGGTACCCTTTATAAGTTTAATTTGAAAAAAATTGTAATCTGAACTAAAATTGTATTAAACTTATCCTAATGCTTGTACTTGTAAAATAAAAATTCCGCAACTTAAATTACTCTATCTTAGTTATGTTTGATATCGTGTTGCATAATGTGGGACCTAGACTCTGAGGACTGCCCCGTAAGGGGAGGTCTTCACACATCGTATCAGTTATTAAAGCACAAACTGCGCAGTGCGCTTATTTTATCCAAGAGAAGCAAGAAATTTGTAGATTACTGTGACGTTTCACACAATGGGTTGATATAGAAAGATAGGGTCATAGCTTATGCTTTATGAAAACTTAAGGTTCACTAGGTGATTTACACAACGCATGATCTGGATCTTGAAGCAGTAGTCTTTATCCTTGGAGACATTAGTTGTACGGTATGAAGTGTATTGTATTCACAGACCATAAGAGCCTCTAACACATCTTGAACCAGAAAGAGTCGAATACGAAGTAAAACCATTGGATGGAACTAATAAGTAATTGCAACCGTGAAAATTCGTTATCACCTGAGGAAAACTAATGAGCCAAGCCGTTAAGAGTATAAGTGGATAAATAGTTTAGGATAAGAGCTAATAAAAGTCGATATTTCATGAATAGAATCTGATTACTCTGTTTGGTGGAATAAGAAAGCTGGCTATGGATGAAGGACATAAATTAAGATATGTCGTTCACCTCGGATCCGATAAAATGTATCATGACCTTAAGAAGCTGTACGGGTGGCCTAACATGAAGGGTGACATTGCCACATATGTCAACAAATTCCTAACATGCTCCAAAGTTAAGACAAACATAAGAAAGCATTTGATTATTAATCGACCGCCTAACAAAATCCGCACATTTCTACCAATCAAGAAGAACAACATAATGAATAAGCTAGTCCAAACGTACCTCAAGGAAGTCATCTCCGGACACGAAGTGCCTATTTAAATCATTTCGGATACGAATAGCAGATTTACATCTAGACTTTTAGCAATTATTACTACAAGCTTTGGATACAAACTTGGACATGAGTACCACTTATCACCCTCAGACCAATGGTCAGAATAATAGAACGATCCAAACCCTAGAACACACATTAAGAGCCTGTGTAATGGATACTCAATTGCTTTAGTGGAATTATTAACTACAATAGCTATCACTCGAGTATTAAAGCTGCTTCGTTTGAGGCCCTCTACGGGCGAAAGTGTCGATCGCCGATTTGTCGGGTAGAAGTAGGAAATAGCCAAATCACTGGCCCTAAGACCATTCACAAAACTACCCAAAAGGATAGTACAGATACAGAACTGACTAAAAGTTGCCTGCGATGGTAAGAAAGTTATGCATATGAAAATAGAAAATCCCTTGAGTTCTAATTAGGAGAACAAGTACTGATGAAAGTCTTGCCATGGAAGGGCGTGTTACAATTTGGGAAACAAGGATAATTAAACCCTCGATACATTGGCAATACAAAGTCTTAAAGGGGATTGGACTCGTAGCTTATCGTTTAGAGTTACCACCAGAGCTTAGCAGCATGCACAATACCTTCCACGTATCGAATAAGAAGAAGTGGTTGTTAGAGGAGACACTTGTTACCCCTTGGGAGAGATCCAACTAACTGATAAACTTCGCTTCATCAAAGAGCCGGTTAAAATCATGGACCGTAAGGTCAAAGGATGGAAGCACAGTTGTATACCCATCCTCAAGGTCAGATAGAATTCTAGGCATGAACACGAATTCTCTAGGGCATGCAAAGGCCAGTTAAAGCAAAGATACTCTCATATACTCTTAAATAACAATACCCTTGAGGAAACAAGATAAAATTTCAGGACGAAATTCCCTTAACAGGGGGAGACTGTAACATCCGGCACTAAACCAGGTTAGCAACAATGACCTAATATGTATTTAATAGTCAATTATAGTCTAATTAGTGGTCATTAGAAATTAATCAAGTGATTAACAAGGTTTATTAGAAAATTCAACTCAATTAGAATCAAATTCATCGGTGCGATGAATCGGGAAATCAATTAATCCGATCAATTTACGATATGAGGGATTAATTCAACTAAGTACATAATTAAATTATGATTAGTGACACTAATCATACACTAATACAATTACTTAACATTAATTATGCAAGACTAAAACAATTCATTAAAACAATGCATTCAAAAGTATTTATGAATTTACAAGAAAAGGGAAATACAAGAATACATTCTAAATACTTTTATACAAAAAAAATATATATAAATACATGAAAAATAATCCATAAAAATCTGGTCATAGGGTAGTACTACCCAAGCTTGGATTTCAATTTTTTATTTCCCAACTCCATAACCTTTCATAATCAAATCTTTCACACCCCATTCTCCTTTCATTTCAACATGATCTTACACTCCACCTCCATTTGAAAGACCAAGACTTTGCCTATAAATAGAGGGCTTCCTTTTCATTATTTTCACACCAAAATATCTCTTTCTCTCCTCTCAAAACCGGATCCCACACACACACACACTACAAACATTTTCATTCAAGTGTTCTTGGTGAAATTCAAGTGTTCTTGGTGAACTTCAAGTGTTCTTGGTTCAAATCTTGCAAGAGTTCCAACTTCTTCTCAATTTCATACTCCAAATACATCAAAGTAAGTAAATACTAACTTATTTCATCATATATTTATGTTTATATAAGTCTTGCATAATATATATAATCACCAACAACAACAAGTTTCATAAAAACTCAAGTTTATAAGTTTCTAGTTTTATTTTTAAGTTGTTTCTTTAAATGTGTTTATGAATATATGAACACATTATAAAAGTGTTAATATTATGAAAACATGTGATATATATGTGTTTTTATAACTATTATGACTTTTATACAAGTAGTCTTTGAATAAACAACAAGAATCATAAGTTGTTTCAAGTTTATAAACTACGGATTTTCGGCAGAAAGTTTATATCGACTTTGAAAACTCATAACTAATTCATAACTTATCGAAATGAGTTGATTCTTGTCTCAAAATTTAGATCTATGTCTTAACTATAGATCTGGAAGTTTTCATAATTTATTTTGGAGTTTAAGACCTCCAGAAATTATTTGGGAAACCGAAAGTTTGACAGTTCAAAAATGGCCAACATAGGGTTTTTAACAAGCTTTTTCACCAACCTAAACATCTTGAAAAATGGCCGTTGTTGATTCTAAAAATCCTTTGTATATAGTAGTTTAATTTCCTAGAAAATCAAAGCCTAAAACGTTTTGGAGCTTGGTCAAAAACAGCCTCAAAGTAGGCCGAAAAACCTCTGAAAAAGCTAGAAAATTATATATATATATATATATATATATATATATATATATATATATATATATATATATATATATATATATATATATATATATATATATATATATATATATATATATATATATAAACTTGACGTTTTAAGCGGTTTTTATTTATAAACTTGTAATGTTCGGTGATTTAAGACATAAAAATCTATGAATATATATATCATCATATATTAGAGATATTAAGTCCTTATTATCATTTAGGACTCGATTAAACTCAGGCGACGCATCATCCATCTATTTACGCTAAAAAGCTTTTTACGCTCGTTTTGCCATCGCAATCTCGGTGAGTTCTCATAGCCCCTATTTCCACACTGTTATGTTTTGGGGATGAAATACATGCTTCATTTTTATATGGACACAGAAATATTTTCATTTCTATTATGTATTACACATTGGGTTCCATTAGCTCTGATATCATGAACCGTTAATTGCATTTATTTGTAAGCGCGAATATATTGTGGATAGATCTATTGGGAGTCATGTCCCCCACTCGGGTTAGTCGGATTGGCTAACAGCGGGTGCATATATATTCAACACATGGTATTACGTATGGGAATACTGCACAGGACAAACTCATTTTAATTAAGCTTCGGTTGCATGATGGTTTATATGTAATACATAACAAGGAATTTATGATTTTATAAATTCAATCTCTATTATTGTTGTCCATACAAGTCAGATTTACGTGTAAACCTATGAGCTTACCAACAATTTTGTTGACGTATTTTAGCGTGTATTTTCAGGAAATTAAGGCAAGTCCATCATCGGTAGTATTTTCAAGCTTCCGCATTTAAGAAGTCGCACTCAGTTTCAAACCATTGGAGATTTATTTGCATTATTTTGGATGAATTAATTATGTATTTAAATCTCTGTACCTTGCGAACTTCTCTTTATTATTTTGGGTCATGTAAAACATTTATATCTTTTAAAGTTACGCCGATGTATTTTTGAAAACGTCCATATAGTGGTCGTTCATTATGATTATGGTTACGCTTCCGCGACGTCGCACTTCGTTGCCAACCGGGGTAACGGGGTGTGACAGAATAGGGGATTTGTATCATTCGCGGGTAATAAAGGAGGAACTATCACTGGAACTGGAGAAGTCACTAATGGGACGATTACATTAGATCAAGTTTATCACGTTGATAAACTGGTTCATAATCTCATTAGTGTATCTCAAATCTGTGATAGGAAGAATTCAGTGTTTTTTACTGACACTGAAGCGTTAGTGCTAAAACCGGGATTCAAGATACCTGAAGATTGGATATTGATGCGGGCACCAAGTAAGAATGACTTGTACATGCTCGATATGAACAAGCCGGATACTTCGATGGGTCCGATCTGCTTACTATCAAAAGCTTCGGAGACTGAATCAGTGTTGTGGCACAGACGCATGGCTCACTTGCACCTAAGAAAAATGAACTACATAACGAAGAATGGGTTGGTGCAAGGTGTGCCTATGAAGAGCTTTCAGTTCGAGGACAAGTGTCTACCATGCAAGAAGGGCAAACAACATAAGAAGACACACAAGTCCAAGACGCAGAACTCCATAACCTCTACATTCGATTTGTTGCACATGGATCTCTTCGGTCCAATCAACAAAAGGAGTATAGGAGGTAGTTGGTATTGTTTAGTTATCACGGACGATTACTCACGATTTTCTTGGGTTTTCTTTCTAGGTACAAAGGACGAGACGACTTCAAAGCTCATCGGGTTCTTAGACCAAGTGGAGAACTCCTACGAAACACGGGTTAAAAGGATACGTAGTGATAATGGAACTGAGTTCAAAAATACTGTAATTAGTGTATATTGCCTCTCAAAGGGCATAGTGCATCAATTCAGTGCACCATATGAACCTCAACAAAATGGGGTGGCCGAATGTCACATCCTTGCTTTAAAACACGCTTGCTTATCCCAGGAATAACAATAAATGCATAAAGCTAAATAAAACATTACAATAAGTCTTGCACTACACATGCTTCAAGGTTACAGTACTAAGTTGCTAAAACATCATAACATAAATAAAAGCAGCTACCCAAAACCCAAGGCATCATAAGCTATACCACAAGCTGAAAATGAGCTAAGTCCTCTGGGCAGATCAGATAATAGACCTAAGCAGAAGGTCCAGCTTGTTCTTTACCTTTTCCTGTAAAAATTGTAAGTAGCAACTGTAAGCTAAAGCTTAGTGAGTAAACAGATATTCAAGAATGCATGTAAAATATGAGGCGAAAATGCCTATAAAGGCTGTTATGCTTGCTTGCTTGCTTGCTTGCTCATTTGCTTAATACCCAGAAAGAACGCTGCACAATTGAGACATTTCACGCAGAACGGAGATGCCACCACTAGGGGTTTACCGCTGACAGATGATCAATCTGTGATGCGGGGCTAGCTACCCGCATAATGCTCAAGGGATAGTGGTGAACATCAGAATTGCTTGCTCGCTAAATATAATGCTTAGGAGATGCACAAAGAAACGCTAACACAAAGTTTGCTGTAAAGTATGCAGAACAATAAACAGATAGCAGATAAATATGCATATTAATAGATCAAATGTAAGATCCGGCTAAGCTGGGCATCACCTGTACCAAAGTGTTCGCCTTCACTCACAAAAGTCTATTGAATTCCAAATAAATCATATAGAAACAATTTATGTCTCAATTTCATATAAAACATGTAAACAAGAATAACTGTTACTCACTGTACTGAAAATGCTTTGAAACGCTCTGAAATACTTGCTCGGGCTTATTTATGCTTTAAATTGCTTTATAACGCTTGCTCTTGCTTATCTAGGCTTTTAATATATTCTGGCACTGGCTTTGACTCGCAACTGGGCTAAACGGCTTATGTATAATATCTGAAGTTCAATATTACAGAACATGTGCTAAATTAATATTGCTAGCTCAATATTCCAACATCTCTAAGCCATAACTTCTAGCTAATTATGTTGCTAATTATTTTGCTTATTTATGCGTTGTTCGTAAATTTTATTAATTAAATTCGAAATTTAGGGGCTAGATTCGAATCTGAGCATCAGACTCGAAGTCAGATTCGAATCTGAGTATCAAACTCGAAGCCAGACTCGAACTGGGTTAGATTCGAAGCCAGACTCGAACAGGGGATTAGATTCGAAGGCCATCTCGAATCTGGTGGTTAGATTCGAATCTATGATTCGAATCTAGCCCTATTCGAGCCTGTTCTATCTATTTTCGAGTCTGTTCTACGTATTCTCGAGTTTGTTCATAAGCTACAGCTTTACACATGCATTTTCAAGCCTAAAATCACAAATAAACTAAGCAACAAGCCTCGGTTTGATTATATTATACATAATCTACCATATTTTAGCTAAAACTCATACAAAATCAGCTTTAAATCGCCTAGAATGACAAACTCGAATTCGTAGCTTCAAAACCGAAAGTGCAGAAAACGAAAAGGACGATTCTTACCTCAAAACCGTATGAAATCTCACATGCAATGGTAGATTCGAGTAGTACACTTCGAGACCTTTCCGATGCCGTATAGAACACGAGATTTGGCCGGTCGGTTTGGGAGAAAAGCTAGAGAGATGTTTCGGGCTAGAGAGAGAAGCTCTGGAATTTGCTAGAAGAATTTTGCAAAAGTGAGAAAATGTAACTCCCGACTCCTATTTATACTAAATCTCGAAATTACATCATTTTACGCAAATTGCTCAAAATTACTAAAAATAAAAATGCAAATAAAAAGCAAGGTGTTATAGTATGAGCCCACCACGCTTGCACTTCGTCCTCGAAGTACCTAAGGCTCAAACAGATGCGGATATCGAACTCTCATGTCCTGCTCAGATTCCCAGGTCTGAGAAGTTCCGTGAGAAGTTCTCCATTGCACCAACACCATTGCTACCTCTCGATTTCTCAACTTCTTCATCTTTGTCTCTAGAATGACTTCAGGCTCGTCACATTGCAGCTTCTCATTAATCTTATAAGTCAGATGATCGGCCCACTTTTCTCTGTCATCTTCTTTGCACTTCCTTAGTTGCGAAACGTGAAACACGGGGTGTATGTTGGACAGTTCGCTTGGCAAGTCCAACAGATAAGATTGAGTTCCAACACGCTCGGTGATCTTGAAAGGACCAACGAATCGTGGTGCTAACTTGCCACGCTTGCCGAATCTGAACACACCTTTCATCGGCGAGACTTTTAATACAACATAGTCGTCCTTCTGGAATTCTAAAGGTTTATGGCGTCGGTCGTGATACGATTTCTGTCGAGATTGAGCAGTTTCCAATCGTTGACGTATGATTCGGATCTTTTCATTTGTCTGCTGAAGTAGCTCGGGACCGGCGATTGGTGCTTCACCGGCTTCATGCCAACACGTAGGAGTTCGGCATTTGCGTCCGTATAAGGCTTCGAAAGGTGCGGCTTTGATGGATGAGTGGTAACTATTGTTATAAGAAAATTCTGCTAGCGGCAAGTGGTCATCCCAACTACCACTAAACTAAAGAACACATGCCCGCAGCATGTCTTCGAGTGTAAGGATCGTACGCTCACTCTGGCCATCAGGCTGTGGATGATACGCTGTGCTCATTCTGATCTTAGTGCCTAATCCATTTTGCAGTGCACTCCAGAACCTTGAAGTGAACCGACTGTCGCGATCCGAAACAATTGACAGTGGCACTCCGTGTCGCGTAACGATCTCGTCTATGTACAACTTGGCTAGTTTCTCAAGTGAATAGTTTTCGCGAATCGGAATGAAATGTGCGACTTTGGTTAGGCGATCCACGATAACCCATATTGCGTCGTGCTGTCTTCGTGTAGTCGGCAACTTCGTCACAAAGTCCATCGTTATGTGATCGAACTTCCACTCGGGGATCGGTAAGGGCTGAAGACTGCCGTAAGGCTGCTGATGCTCCGCTTTGACTAATCGGCATGTAACACAATTATCAACATATTGGCCTACGTCTCTTTTCATACCGGGCCACCAATATTCGGCTTTTAGATCGTTGTACATCTTGGTGCTGCCAGGATGTACCGAGAAGTTAGAACAGTGGGCTTCCGAAAGAATTTTCTGTCGAACATTACCAAATTTCGGAACCCAGACACGATTTTTGAAAAGCTTCAAGCCACGAGGGCTATCGGTTAAGAACTGAAGTTGCCCTTTCATGTCCTCAGAGTTGAGGTTTTCTTCTTTTAGGGCTTCGGTTTGAGAAACGAGAATTTCATCAATCAGAGTAGATGAAAACAAAGTATGAGTCAAGGTATAGAGACATTTGGCGGAGTAGGATTTACGACTCAATGCGTCGGCCACCACATTCGCTTTGCCAGGGTGATAAAGAATATCACAGTCATAGTCTTTGATGAGTTCCATGGAGCGTCGCTGGCGCATGTTGAGCTCCTTCTGGCTGAATATATACTTAAGGCTCTTGTGATCCGTATACAGCTGACATTTGGTGCCGTAGAGATAATGCCGCCATGTTTTCAACGCAAAAGTCACAGCAGCAAGTTCAAGGTCATGAGTCGGATGACTCTTTTCATGATCCTTAAGTTGGCGAGAAGCATATGCTATGACTCTGCCTCTTTGCATCAAAACACACCCAAGCCCCTGATATGAAGCATCGCTGAAGACCACAAAGTCTTCATTGCCTTCGGGTAAGGCCAGAATAGGTGCTTCGGTGAGTTTCTGCTTTAAAGTTCGGAATGAGTTCTCTTGAGCTTCTTCCCAAATAAAGGGAACATTCTTGCGAGTAAGAGATGTAAGAGGCATGGCTAGTTTTGAGAAGTCCTTAATGAATCGACGGTAGTAACCCGCCAATCCCAAGAAACTTCGGATTTCAGTGGCTGATTTGGGAGCTTCCCAGTTCTGAATGGCTTCTATCTTAGAAGGATCCACAGAGATTCCTTCACCAGATATCACATGACCAAGGAATTGTATCTGTCGCAACCAAAATTCGCATTTAGAGAACTTGGCGTAAAGTCGCTCCTTGCGCAGCAACTCTAGCAGCTCTCTAAGATGCACAGCATGCTCAGCTTCAGTTTTCGAGTAGATGAGAATATCGTCTATAAAGACGATAACAGACTTATCGAGCATTGGTCTACAAACGCGGTTCATCAGATCCATGAACGCCGCAGGAGCGTTTGTAAGGCCAAAGGGCATAACAAGAAACTCGTAATGCCCATATCTGGTACGGAAAGCCGTTTTAGGGACGTCTTCTTCATGCACTTTGAGCTGATGATACCCAGATCTAAGATCGATCTTTGAGAAGTAACTGGCTCCCTGAAGCTGGTCGAAAAGATCGTCTATTCTGGGCAATGGATATTTGTTCTTTATTGTTACCTTGTTCAACTCCCTATAATCAATGCACATCCGGAGAGTCCCATCTTTCTTCTTAACGAATAAAACAGGAGCTCCCCAGGGAGATGAACTTGGTCGTTATGAGTCCCTTGTCAAGCAATTCTTGCAATTGCTTCATCATTTCTTGCATCTCAGCAGGTGCAAGTCTATACGGGGCTCGAGCAATTGGTGCCGCGCCGGGCACTAAATCAATTCTGAACTCCACCTGACGGTCTGGTGGGAGTCCAGAGATGTCCTCGGGAAAGACATCTGGAAATTCAGAGGCTATCGGTACCTCGGCTAAAGTTTTCTTTTCAGACTTAGCATCTATTGCATATGCTAAGGATGACACGCAACCCTTAGCTATATGTTTCCTAGCTTTGACTACAGAAATTAAACATAAGTCACCTTTCTTTTTGTCACCATAGATGCAGATACTGCGGCCATCCGGTGTAGTGAGCTTTATCAACTTATCCTTGCAGACTATGTTGGCGTCATGATGATCAAGCCAATCCATACCGACGATGACGTCGAATTCGTGAAAGTCCATAGGAATGAGGTCAAGTTGGAACGTGCAATTATCTAACAGAATTATGCAGTCGCGGTAAATTTTATCGGTGGACACGCACACGTTACTGGCCGTTTCGATATCAAATATAACAGGCAGAGTTGTCGGAGTAATTCCAAGCTTAGATGCAAATGCACTTGATATAAAAGAGCGATTGGCTCCTGAATCGAAAATAACTCTAGCAGGGATAGAGTTAACAAGAAACGTACCAGATACCACATCTGGTATTTCCTTCGCTTGCTCGGCTGTTATTTGGAATGCGCGATTCTGACTCCTAGTTGGCTCGTTACGGCGACTGGAACCTCCTCGCGATGTGCTATGCCGGGCCGGTTGATTTTGTCTTTGCTGTTGTTGTTGATGTTGTTGCTGAGGTCGGTATTGCTGCTGCTGCAATCGCGGATGATGCTCTGCACTCGGGTAAATCATGCTGAACGGATGCGTACATGCATGCTCATTATGTCCAGGGCGTAAACAGTTGTTGCAAACTTGAACTTTGTTAGGACATTCTTCACTGCTATGTCCTATTTCATTGCACACATAGCACCTCACATCATTGGGGTTACAACGCCCAATGTGTGACTTCTGGCAGCGGCGACACTGCCTCGGCTCAGAATGTACCGCATATGATCGAGTTTGCTGTGCTGGAGGCGAGCTGAACTGTCGGTACTGAAACTACTGTGGCTGAGAATATCTGGATGAAGATCCAGAATAGCTTCCGGTGCGCGATTTCTTGGGCGGTGATGGACATGTCGGGTTAATAGAGGAAGTAGGAATTCCTCCAGCTCGAATAAAATCCTGCTCGAGAATTCGAGCAGCTTCCACACAGTCAGCATAGTTGGTATATCCCCGGTGCTTCAAGAACTTCTGATATTCAGGATGCAGACCCATCAGAAAACGGTCGATCTTTCGCTCTTCAGTAGCGACTTGATAGTCAGACAGCAAGCTTAGTCGGGTAAATTCAATCTCATACTCAGTCACCGATTTTGTTCCCTGAGTAAGAGACATCAGCTTCTCTTCCAAACGCTTCTTTTCATCAGCTGGGCAGTACTGACGAAAGAAAATAACTTTGAATTCATCCCAAGATAGGGACTTAATCCAGTTGGCTCCGTGCATGTTTTCCTGAGATCTCCACCACATAACAGCGCCACCCTCGAACAGTGTTGTAGCGAAGCTGACCTTTGATTCTTCAGCACAGTCACTAATGAGAAATATCCGCTCGATGCCAGTGATCCACTCAAGCGCTTCGATCGAATTTGCAGCACCCTTAAAAGGTTGAGCTCCGCAAGCCTTAAAGTAACGGAAGTTGCAGCCCTTAGGAGGGACTACAGGGGCTTCCTCCTCGTCGGTGTCGTCGTTGTGGCGTCCAGTGTCATCATGCTGTTGTTTCCTACGTTCTTCTCTACGCTTAGTTTCGGCTTCATCACGAGCACGAAACTGATCTTGTAAGAACTTAGATTAGTTGACGCTCATTGTTCCTCGTTAAGCACTTAGTTTGCCATGCTGCATGATTGTTCAGGAGTGGAGTCCACTCCAGCCTTCACCAGATCCAGACATGTTCTGAAATCTATATAAATAAATACTTGCATAAGAATAGGCATAACTCCTATTCTACCCCATTTCCCCAATTCTAACCGCATAGCAAAGCCTATCTCAGGTCAAGTTCAACGGGCCTAGATATCGAAAGCTAATCTCTTTGCTTAAAGTTTGAGTTCCCAGTGTTCTTGCTCACACTTGAATCCCTCAAACTACGGCTCTGTACCATCCTGTCAACATCCTTGCTTCTAAACACGCTGTTATACCAGGATAAACAATAAATTGCATAAAGCTAAATAAAACACATTACAATTAAGTCTGCACTACCATCGGCTTCAAGGTTACAGTACTAAGTTGCTAAAAATCATAACATAAATAAAGCAGCTACCCAACCACCCACGGCATTCATAAGCTATACACACAAGCTGAAAATGAGCTAGCCTCGGGAGATCCGATAAATGACCTAAGCAGAAGGTCCAGCTTGTTCTTTCCCTTTTCCTGTAAAATTGTAAGTAGCCCCACCTGTAAGCTAAGCTTACGTGAGTAAACAGATATTCAAGAATGCATGTAAAATATGAGCGAAATGCCTATAAAAGGTGTTATGCTGCTTGCTTGCTTGCTTGCTCATTTGATTAATACCCAGACAGAACGCTGCAACACTTGAGACATTTCACCGAGACGGAGAGCCACCACTAGGGGTTACCGCTGACAGGATGATCAATTCTGTGATGGGGGTAGCTACCCGCCTAATGCTCAAGGGATAGTGTTGAAACATCAGACTTGCTTGCTCGCTAAATATTAATGACTTAGGGAGATGCCCAAAGAAACGCTAACACAACGGTTGCTTTAAAGTATGCAGAACAATAAACAGTATAGCTAGATAAATATGCATATAATAGATCAAAAAAATAAGATCGGACTAAGTTTGGGCATCACCTGCTACCCAAAGCGTTCGCCTTCACTCACAAAAGTCTATTGAATTCCAAATAAATCATATAGAACACCATTTATGTCTCCAATTTCATATAAAACATGTAAAACAAGAATAAACTGTTACTCACTGTACTGAAAAATGCTTTGAAACGCTCTGAAAAATACTTGTCGGGCTTATTTATGCTAATTGCTTTATAACGCTGCTCTTGCTTATTCTAGGCTTTTTAATATATTCTGGCCAATGGCTTGATCGCAAATGGGCTAAACGGACTTATTGTATAATATCTTGAAGTTCAATATTACAAGAACACTGTGCTTAAATTAATATTGCCTACGCACTATTCCAACATCTGCTAAGCCCATAAAACTTTTTTTTTTCTTAGCTAATTGATGTTGCTAATATTTTGCTTATTTATGCGTTGTTAGTAAATTTTATTAATTAAAATCGAAATTTAGGGCTATGATTCGAATTGAGCCAGCAGACTCGAAGTCCGATTAGAATCTGAGCTATCAAAACCTCGAAAGCCAGACTCGGAACTGGCGTTAGAATTCGAAGCCAGACTAGAACAGGGATTAGATCGAAGGCCATCTCGAATTGGTGGTTAGATTCGAATCTATGATTCGAAATCTAGCCCTATTCGAGCCTTTCTATCTATTTTCGAGCTGTTCTACGTATTCTTCGAGTTTGTTCATAGCTACAAACTTA